>ML801676.1:16461-27119 GCA_009831015.1 Picea engelmannii
AAGATCAATGGATCACCATCAATAACCTTGTATTAAAGGTTGGGATCTGCATCACTCTTGGTGAACCCCAAGCTCATCAAGTATCCATCAATCTAGGAGTATCATGCTCTGGGTGCATGCTTGAGTCCATACAACGCCTTATTTAATCAGCAGACATGGGATTCCTTCCCATGTATCACAAAAGCTTGAGGTTGCTCTATGTAAAATTATTCCTCAATCACACCATTGAGGAATGCAGTCTTTACATCCATTTGATGTAATTTCCAACCCATAACTGAAGCAAGAGAAATAATGGTCCTGATGGAATTATACCTGGCAACTGGAGCAAATGTCTCTTCATAATCCACTCCCTCTTTCTAGGAGAATCATCTTGCCACAAACCTGCCTTTGTACTTTTCGATGCTACCATCTGATTTATGCTTAATTTTACAAATCCACTTGGAAGTTACTATTGACTTCCCTTTTGGTCTCGAAACGACCTCCCACACATCATTCTTCATGATGTACCGATACTCCTCCATCATGGCATCTTTCCAAACCTATTGGTCAACTGCTTCCACATAACTGGAAGGTTCTAAATCAATGATGTGGCTCATCAATGCCATATAACTTGAGAACCTTTTAGGTCTCTTACTCTCCCTGAAAGTACCACGGGGAGTTGCATGTCCTTCTGCATCCTGCAAAGTATCACGAAGCCATGTTGGCCTCTTCCTAGTCATTGCAATGTCTCTAGGTAGATCCATTGGTCCTGCTGGCTCTTCTTGATAGTCTAAAGGATGATCAGTTGGACTAGTTGGATGTATACCATCATCCTTCAGAGCCTCCTGCTCCTCACTAACAATCTCTATGTGAGATTCTTTGGATCTCATGAAAGCTTTCTCTTCATTAAAGGTAACATCACGACTGACTTTGATTTGACATTATTTTGGAATACAGATTTTGTAGGCTTTTGAAGTTTTTCTATATCCAACAAAGGTGCCCTCCTTTCCGGAGGGTTCTAGCTTCATCCTCTTCTCCTTGGGTACACGAATGTATACTAGACAACCAAAGATCATCAAATGGATGACCTCTGGCTTCATTCCTGTGAATGCCTCCTCAGGAGTCTTTTCTTCCAATATCCGACGAGAACTTTTGTTCTAAATATAGACTGTTGTGTTGGATGCTTTTGCCCATAAGAACATGGGTAAATTTTGATCATGAATCATTGCCTTGACTGCCTCCACGATAGACATGTTCTTCCTTTTTGCAACACCATTTTGTTGGGGGTTGTAAGGAACTGTCAACTCCCTCTTGATCCCTTCTTTCTTGCAAAAATCGCTAAAGTCTTTGGAAGTATATTCTCCTCCATTATCTGTTCTTAAAACCTTGATCTTCTTCCCCATCAAGTTCTCTACCTGAGCCTTGAACTCTTGGAACCTGCTAAATAATTCATCCTAAGTCTTTATGAAGTAGATCCATGTCTTCTGGGAGAAATCATCAATGAATGTCACATAGTACAAGAAGCCTTCCAAAGATGATACTATCATAGGCCCACATACGTCTAAATGCACTAGATCCAAGATTCCTTTGGATCTACTATCATTGTTTGGATAAAGTCCCTTGATATTCTTACCAAGAGTACATCCTCTGCAAATGCCTTCATGTTCTTCCTGGAGCTCTGGAATACCTGTAACCATCTTCCTTAATGTTGGTAAGGCCTTGTAGTGTAGGTGAGCAAATCTCCAATGCCATAGCTCACATAAGTTGGTGTTATCATGTATCAATGCATGGGCTAGACGTCTTGATAGTTTGTATAATCCTCCCTCTCGAAAACCAATCACTTTTGTTACATCAATGTTCGAATCCTTAGGCCATACAAGAACTTGTCCATCCACAAATGCAATTCTATAGCCTTTATCCTCCAATGTTGAGTTAGAGAGTAGATTCTTTCTTAGTCCCGGTACAAACACGACATCATTCATATGTAGAGAGTTTCCATATTCTAGTTGGAATGATGTAGTTCCAACTCCTTTTACTGCATACTTGGCATTTTTTCCAAGTTTCACTTGTAATGATGAGTTCTTCTCTGTCAAACATTTGAGAGAATTTTTGTAACCTATCATGTGCCTAGAAGCACCACTGTCAACCAACCAAGTATCACTACTATTTGTAATAGTGCCTATAAGAGCGAAGACAAGGGAACATTCTTTCTTTCTCTTCATGGTAACCTGCCCAGAACAATAACAAGAACAAGTGTTTTCTATTCTGAAATTGGACACCATCTTTGACTTTTGATTTTGACCAGATGTTTTGACTTTAACCAAAAGTCAACCTTTGACTTTGACGAAAATTCAACCTTGACGTTTTGGCAATCTGGGAGCACCAGTAGGTGCGTTGGGTTAGGGTGAGTTAGTCTATGCAAGAATTAGCCCCAACGCTTCAAGAAAAGTGCACAACGATTTTCAAATAAGATCTAGTTCTATGACTGTGCAAAGACTGTGCAGTGGCAATATTTCAACAAAGCTTTGATACCATGTTGAATTTTCTAATTCTCAAATCTGATAGTTATTGTTTTATAAGTTCAAAGAAAAATTTCCTTTCATGCCACAGTTATCATAGAATAACTATACACTGAAAATATCAATTGTTACAATGCAGCGGAAATAACAAGATCAAGAAATATTAACCATGCATAGTAGACACAAGAATTTATCTTGGGAAACCCAACCTTGGGAGAAAACCCAACAACCTTTCTTATAGAAGAATTGTAGGATTTTGAGGAACTATGAGGGTGCCCAACAGGCCAGTCAGATGACCTCTTGTTGGGATCTAAGTTATGTCAACAAGGTTGTCCTTTGCTATTGTTTTAGGACAACAAACAATCAAGTACTTTTCTGCCCCCAAACTGATGGTTAAGTGCTCTTTTGTGGTGCCCTAGCAAATGTTTTCGTAATTGGTGGTTAGCACATGCAATATACTCAAAACAAATAACACTCCCCTAGTAGATCTCTACAACTCTTAAATGTTGATCTAACAACTAAGCATGCATGAAATTTGGACACAAGTATTTTTGGTCAACATGACCCTGGATAAAACCCCCCCTCAGAAAACCAGATTAGATTGAAAGTATATATAAGTGATGTCTAAAGCATGAGATACAACAAGTATGTAAATACAATGGAACCTGATACAATAGAAACTCCTCTCGAGATGCTTTGGAGTTCCAAGAAGAGATATGTGCCTATGCTTAGTGCACCCTCTTCCTTTGTTGCCAATCTCATTGAAACAATGCGCCCTTGACCCTTTGAGCTCTGATGAAGAATCCCTTGCACACAAAGAAGCTCTTGTGTGCTACCTTTCCACTAAAACTGACGGATCTGCAATCGTCCAAGTATAGCTAGTGTCGACTAAGTAAGCGCCCTCCTCCTCAAGTGCGCCCTCCTCAAAGTTGTAACACACACCACAAATAAACGAGGGTCTAAGCCTCCATGAGCCCTCCATGGAAGGAGGCGCCCAAGCTTCCCTCATCCATAGCCTCCATCCTCATCGTCTTACTCCTCCCCCAGCTCTCTTGGTGAACAAACAAAGGAAAGAGCCTCCTTTTTCCTCCATGAGCCCTCCATGGAAGGAGGCGCCCAAGCTTCCCTCATCCATAGCCTCCATCCTCATCATCTTGCTCCTCTCCCAGTTCTCTTGGTGAACAAACAAAGGAATGAGCCTCCTTTTTCCCTATGCACCCCTCCTAAACCATCATAAGGAAACCTAAAATATGGATGGCTAGGATCACCCCAAGCCATCTCTTATCCATGGTTGAGATCTCTCCAAAAGAATATCAACTCAAAACCCACTTTGGTTTAAGTTCCCTCGGTTCACTTTATGTCCCCTCATTCACCCACTTAGTGAAAACAATGTCACTTTTGCCTTAAGTGACAAAATTTCACTTTTGACTTAAATCTCCTAAGTCAAAGTGAAATTAGAACATTAAGGTAAAGTACAAGGTACATAGTTTCCCCCCTTGTGTTTAAAGACTCACAAACACAAGGGGACCACTTTCCAAGGTACCCAAATCTCAACAAGAATCAATTCAAGAGTTTACAGGTTTATCACCATCAAAATAGACCAAGAGATATCAAAGAGTCACCTCCCAAGCCTAGCGCAACTCCCAAGAGGTAGCACACAAGATAGAATACCAAGAACTTCAAGTTGCAACTTGCAACAAATTTTACCCCAAATAAGACCTCCTTGAAACTTGTGCCTTCTTTCTTGATTGAGAGATGAGTGAGTGTGTGTGTCAAATGAAATGAACCTTTATTTATATTTGTCAAGTCATCTATCTTTTCCATATGGGGCCAACTTCTCTTCCCGGGTCTTCAATTTTACTTTATTGTTTTCTGTCTTTTACTTGTGGAGGTCGGCTTCTCTTTTTGGGCCTTCAATTGCTTATTGGGGCTTCTTTAATGGTCAAATGGGCATTGTCTTGTCTTCTTGACACTTCTTCTTTTCTAGAAAGATTGTTCTTGAGCCTAGTTGATGTAATCTTCTTTGGCATGCACCTAGTTGATGTGTTCATTTCCCACATAGCACCTCGAGTCTTTGTCAGTCCTTGTCAAGTCACATGATCAAGGATAGAGACTACACATGGGCCATTCTCCTTAGCCAAGTCATATGGCCATCTGAGGAGAATGTCTGCATGATGCTAATACATGGAGAACATCAACGCCCTGGGCCATTCTCCTTAGCCAAGTCACAAGGCCATCTGAGGAGAATGTCTGCCCAATGCATATGTGCCTCGATTCTTTCTTGGTCCTTTTCAAGTCACATGATCATGGATAAAGACTATGCCCGGGCCATTCTCCTTGGCCAAGTCACATGGCCAATCTGAGGAGAATGTATGCCCGATGCTGCCCAAAACATCAACAGGAACCACCTTATAACCGCATCTTTGGATATTTCATACCAAGTAAACAAGTTGTATCCACTCCTCGTGCCTTCTAGACATAGTTGTCTGTCTCATTTGATTTTATCAATGTTCTACCTTTCACTGAAAGACAATACTATTGTATCTAAGTAGTGGTTTGAAGAGTTTCTATAAGGGAATTATTATTCTGTGCAACAAGGCCAACAACACAACCAAAACAACAAAATTGTTTTTTCAACATGTTTGGTTGTGTTATCTCTGCAACTCGCATCTAAGTGGGAAAAACCCTAATCCACAAATGCAACCTTGAAGTAAGCCTAGGAGAAGTACCACTGTCACCTCAATACAATTCTCCTCTTACAGTTGGTAGGCTCTCTTAAGGCCAAGGTGGGTATCCCTAGATGTGAATTATGAAATAAACTAAGTCTAGAAGATATATCAATGAGAACTTTAGACTTAGGATGTAATCTGATTTATAATGAATATGATTCACAGATTTACACTTAGAAATATCACTAATGAATTAAACTCGAATAAAAATGTATCTTTGCAAAGTAAAAAAGGATATATAACACTTAAAAGATATTACGATGTGATGCTACATACTAGTAAATTCCAGCATTAAGAAACTAAAGCATACATCAACAAGATTGAATCAAAGATAAGATATTTCATAAGCATTTGAATCTATAAATCAAATCTGGTTCATGATATTTTTTAAAAGTAATTTCTAGATTTGAACAAGTGGTGAAAACCACTTGTTAAACCTATTTAAAAGACATAAAATGAATACTCAATAGGTAACTTGCAAATCTTATTTGTAAATGAAGAAATGTAATTTCCATATTTGTTTAATTTATATGTAACCCAAGTAAACGATAGAAAAATGAAGAATAACCCAAGTAAATGATATGAAAAAGAATAATAACCCAAATAAATGAAATAAAAATGAAGAATAACTTAGGCCTAAGCACAATTCTGGTTTTATAAATAAACCTTGAACAAATTCAAGAATTATGATTGAATAAAATCAAGTCCAAGGAAAAATTAAGATCTATGAAAAAGTAGTTAGACTTGAGATGAAATCTAATTTATGATATTCATAATTTGATATCAAATTTCATAAGACAAGTAAAAGAAAATAATTTTGGATTTTCTAAATGGTGGTTGAAGGGAGAGATCAGTGCCAAATAAACCCTAGGACTTGTGGAGTCTAGGACACTATCTAAGAGGGCTATTTTCTTATATAATTAACACTAGAAAAGATGCATATAGCATGCTATAACCAACCTAATATGCTGGAAAATAATGCAGAAAATTCACAAGGAAGGGCTCCCAAGAGATGCACCTTCAACTAGTTACCTAAGAGATAAAATGCAAGTTAATAAACCAATACTAAAATAGATAAGGAACATGGAGGGTAATACCACACCAAGTTCCTCCAAAGTAGTAGATGCACTAATCCAATGGATCAAGTAACTAGCCTTTGCATGTAAATGAACCAACCAACACCAAATCCAAGATTGCAGCACCAAAATATTAGCCACACATGAAAAGAAAGTCTCCAAGATCCCCAAAAAGCCTTGATGCTTGAATCTTCAACAAATGCTCTCTCAATATCCAATCAACAACAAAAATAACCAAGGAGATGAGCCTCATATATAGAGTTCTAGGCTCAACAACCCTCTTAATAAAATGACAATAGCCTTGGTTAAAACCCTATATCTAGCCTAGGAGAACATAAATAACAATTATCCATTGCTAATCAAGGTGGATAAGGTCAACAATACATAAAAAGAGAGGTGGTTATGCCACATATACAAATCCTCAATGATAAAGCTCCATGAAGGTAGGACGTCTCCATTAAAAAGGGAAGAAGACTATGTCAAGGCTCCAATGTCTAGCCTCCAAACAAGGAAAGAGTGCAACGAACTCCCTCAAGTGTGGACGGCACCTCAAATAGTGCAATGGCTAAGAAACAAAACCTCCAAACGTGGCACATGTGGCTCAAGAAGTGAAATGTATCCTCAAAATGATGGTTAGATGATCAAAGTGAGGTCTCCAAGGTGCAACGATCTCCCTCAAAACATGCCAACAATCATATGCCCTGAAGTGAGGGGACAAACCCTCCTCAAAATCTAGATCCACATACAAGGGAAACCAATGGCATCATGAAGAAAGGGACAACTCCTATATAATAATGATGTATGCCTCCAAATGTCTGCCACAAGAGAGAGCGCTCCACTTAGAATGATGAGTCATCCTCTAACCAACTGTCATGTATGTGAAAGAGCCCTCGAAAATGCTATGTGCTCATAGGAAGGGCCACTCTATCATCCAAGTGCATTAAAATATGTAGAAGAGGAAGGGCGCTCCACATGAAGGTGTATCTCATGATCTAATGTGTCAATAACATGCCAAATAACTCCCAAAGTGCTAGGGGATTCATCATCTAGGCTAAAGTGTGACATACATACATAAATCCATGCTTATGAAAAAAGGGGAAGGGTGTTGTAGGTATAAAACCTTTACAACAACATAGCACAACTTTTACAAAGAGGTTAAGTGAAAAGACCTAGGGGAACTATAAACCATGTGTGCCAATAGACCCATCCCAAGACCCCCGCACACCCACCTTGACCATAAATGATCTAAATAAGATGGTTAGAACGAGCCATCAAAGCAGCACTAGCCTTGAAATGGAACCTAGAAGGATGTGACACAACCAACCACTGAATTTTCCAAAATCCCTAGATGACTATTATCCTATGTTTCTCTTAATTAAATAAATCAGATCTGAAATTATTTAATCGCATAAATGAAAACTTCTGAACATGCAAAAATCACACATAGCTGGAAAATGAACAGCGGAAGCAATAAATGAATAACACACATGCACAGTGATTTTCCCCTTCAAATCAGCTTATCATTCCAATGATTAAAACTTACAAGGTACCTCCACAGTCTATTGTAACTTAACACTTGTACGGTAAACAAAACACTACAAAACAGAGAAGTATAACCTGCTGAAATAGAAGTATGGCTCTGCTGAAGAATGAAGGCAGAAACTACAGTTGTACAACGTTGCTACTGTACGAATTCCCTCTTGTTGTTTGCTACAGCGAATCTGCACTTTCTCCTCTCAGATGCACTCTCCTTCTTCTCTTGGTCTCCGCCTCTCTCAAGTGTCTCCATGTGTATATCAACTTCTCCCACCTTGTCCTATTTATGCTTTGAGAGAGATAACTAATCTCAATCCTAGCAACTAATTTCCCAAATCTTAGCAACTAATCTCCTTAATCCTAGCAACCACCTTATCTCAACAATTAGGTGTACGACTAGAATTAGAACAAATTTAACTCACTAATATTCTAGAATATTTCATTTAGATTTCTAAGACTAGAACATGGGAAATTTCATTTTCACTTTTATTTATTTAAGTGAAATTACAAAATGGTAGTATTTCCCACTTTTCCTAGTGGTCACTAAGAAGTCGTCTCGAACTACTTCTCACACGTTCACACCTAACCTACACAAAAATCTCCTACTTGAGCTACATTTCTCAACACTCCATCTTAGCAAGGAAGGAATTCTGCACCAATTCAAGTCTGTCTCAAAATGCTTCAAACTTCCCTTTTGCTAAGGGCATGAATAGAATATCAACTACCTGTTGATTGATGGGAATATATTGGAGCTTCACTACTCCCTTCTGAATCCTATCTCGAATGAAGTGATATATGATCTCTATGTGCTTGGACCTGTCATGAAACACTGGATTCTCAAAGAGTTTGATACACAATAAATCAACGTGGGATCCAACTCCTGATCAAATAAACCTGCAAGCAACTTAGGAAGCCAAATGGCCTCACAACTCACTACACTAGCTGCCATATACTCTGGCTCTGCTAAGCTAAGTGCTACGAAAGTTTGCTTCTTGCTAAACCACGATATCATTGTTGATCCCAAGCTAAAGCAACACCTTGAGGTGCTCTTCCTATCTATTGTACTGCCTACCCAATCTGAGTTTGTATACCCCTGCAACTTCACTTCACCATCTCCAAGATATCTCAGACCATACTCCACTATGCCCCTCAAATATCTGAGCACATGTATTGTTGTTACCCAATGCTCCTGCCTCGACTCCACCATGAACTGACTCAAGGTGTTCACTGCAAAACATGTATCCAGTCTAGTGTTGACCAAATACATAAAGGAACCTATCAGTTTCTTGTACAATGTGGGATCCACCAACTCTGAATCTGAAGCTGACACCCTCTTCAGATTGGTTATCATGGGTGTGCCCATAGGTTTGTAGTCCTCCATCCAAAATCTCTTTAGGATCTCAATTACATACTTACCCTACCCAAGGAATATCTCCGCTGGTTTCTACCACACCTCCAAACCCAAGAAGTAATGCATCATGCCAATGTCCTTCATCTCGAGCTCAGCTGCCATATCTGCTTTGCACCTTGCAATGAGCTCCAGCCTTCTTTGCACTTATAAGAAATAAATCATCTACATATAGCACCAGAATAAGCAAATCAATCCCAAAAAATATATAATATAAGTTAGGGTTTGCTTCACTTTTGGTGAAGCCCATACTTAGCAAATAACCATCGATCATGGAATACCATGCTCTCGATGCCTGCTTGAGTCCATACAAGGCTTTATTAAGCCTGCAAACATGGGACTCCTTCCCATTTACCTCAAATCCCTGACGTTGCTCTATGTACACTTCTTCCTCAATGATCCCATTAAGTAAAGCTATCTTCACATCCATCTGATGTATCCTCCATCCCATGACTGCTCTAATTGAAGTGTACCTGGCAACTGGAGAAAATGTCTCCTCATAGTCTACTCCCTCTTTCTAGGAGAACCCTCTTGCCACAAACCTCGCCTTGAACTTCTCGATGTTGCCATCTACAGCATGCTTGATTTTGTAGAGCCACTTGTAAGTTACTACTGACTTCCCCTCTGGTCTTAGCACTATCTCCTAGACATCATTCTTCATGGAGGTCTACTCCTCCACCATGGCATCCCCCCAAACCTATTGGTCTACTACCTCCTGAAAATTGGAATGCTCTGAATCTATGTTGTTGCTCATCAATAACAAGTAGTTTGGGGACTTCTTCGGAGGCCTGCTCTCCCTAAATGTGCTCCTAGGAGCCTCAAGGCTCAACATACTCCTAAGCATCCCTCAATGTCTGAGTGAACCATCGAGATCTCCTGACAGATATGGAAGGGCTTATTGTCTCCTCCTCAATGGAAAGCTATTGTCCTAAACTGAGTGACTGTGGTGACCGTAGCTCAACCTTCGAAGCCTCTTCCTCATTCTTTGTCACTGGAATGCGCTCATGTGACTTCTTGGATGAGAAGACCTCCTCAGACTTCACATCCTTGCTCACAACTGTCTTCCTCTGCTCTAGAATATAGACCTTGTAAGCCTTTGAAGTCTCATTGTAACCCACAAATAAACCCTTCCTATTGGAGGGCTCCAACTTAGTCCTCTTATCTAAAGGTACAAGGATGTAGACTGTGTTGAGATTTAGGTACCTTGGAAAGTGGTCCCCATGTGCTTATGAGTCTCTAAGCACAAAGGGGGAAGACTATTGCCCTTGTACTTTACTTTATGATTCTCATTTCACTTTGACTTAGGAGTTTTAAGTCAAAAGTGAAATATGTCACTTAAGTCATAAAGTGACAATTAATTCACAATGTGGGTGAATTAATAGACATAAAGCAACTAAGGAAAGTGGGTTTC
>ML801676.1:33605-47934 GCA_009831015.1 Picea engelmannii
TCATTACTTGTTGTATCTCTTGCTTTGATCATCATTATATAGACAAATATCCCAAACTGGTTTTCCCCGGGGGGGTTTTATCCAAGGTCATGTTGACCAAAAATACCTGTGTACAAAAATGCATGTGTTAGTCTTTTAGATCTATTCATTTTCAGCTGTAAAGATCTTTAGGTGTGTTGTACTTATTTTAGTATGCATGTGCTAACTTCTGGTTACTAAAACTACATTCTAGAGCACCTAAAATTGGAAGTGCAACCATAACAAATCAGCAAGAAGTTCTTGGACTGTTGGCTGTCCTAAAACAGCAAAAAATACTTTACATAACAGTTGAAACTTAGATCCTAATTGTGGTCAAAGACAAACCCAGTAGGCATGCTTGATAGGAACTTTAAAATCTTCAGACTGGACAACCAAAGATGCGAAATTGACCTACCTCTGGCTTCACACCAATGAATGCTTCCTCTGGTGTCTTTTCCTCCAAGATCTTGTGAAAACACCTATTCTAGACATACACAGCGATGTAGCATGCTTCTGCCCAAAGAAACATCGACAAGTCCTAGTCATGAATCATGGCCTTAGCAACCCCTATCATGGATCGATTATTTCGCTCTACAACCCCATTCTGTTGTTGGTTGTACAAAACAATCAGATCCCTCTTGATTCCTATCTTCTTGCAGAAATCCTTGAACTCATTGAAGGTATACTCACCCCCATTATCTGATCTTAAAAGCTTGATCTTCTTTCCTATTTGGTTCTCAACAAGAGCTTTGAACTGTCCTAAGACCTGCTAAAGACTTCATCCTTTGTCTTTAAGAAGTAGATCCATGTCTTTTGACAAAATTCATCAATGAAGGAAACATAGTACATGATCCATGTGATTGACGCTACTCACATCGGTCCACATACATCTGAATGCACTAGGTCTAGAATCCCCTTAGACCTCCCTCTACGTACGTTGAACTCTGGAAGACCTATGGCTATCTCCCTCAGAATAAGCAACACTTTGTAATGCATGTGCCCCATCCTCTTGTGCCATAACTCACACAAGTTGTCTATGTTATGAACTAGGGCTCGAACAGGTTCACCCTGTAGCCTATACAAGTTACCTTCCCCAAGCCCAATCACCTGAGTTGATTTATGGGCTAAACTCCTTCAGTTTGATAAGGGCTTGCTGGTTTTTGAACTCTATTGTAAAGCCCTTATCTTACATAACCAAAACTGAAAGAAAATATTGTATGAGACCTGAAACAAACAACACATCATCAAAGTCTAAAGAGTTACCGATTGGAGCTGGAAGGGAATGGTACCAACTCCTGCTACTAGGTACTTGGCATCAACACCAAGTCCAACTTGGATTCTCATGTCCTGCTCCGTTAGACTTGAAAATAAATCTCGAGCTAATGTCATATGCCTAGATGCTCCATTGTCCACATACCAAGCGTTCTTTGGAATTGTATTGGTAGAAAGGCAAGATACCATCGAGAAATCCTTCTCAAACTTGGAGACAAACTCGCTCATCTGAATTTCAGCTGAGGCTACTACCTGATTCTATTGTTGCATCCCTTTACCCTTCTTCCTCTCTGAACATTGTGATGCATAATGGTCATGCTTATGACATATGAAGCACTTGATTTTACTTAACTCCTTCCCTGGCTGTGAGGTTGACTCCTCACTCTTTCCCTGACACTTGTTGGGTCCTTACCTCTGACCTTCTTGGTTTGACCAATTAGGGATAGCTTGTCACCACCACCCTTCTTGTCGACCTTTGACTCCATCTAAGTCTCCTCCTAGATGCGGTCGTCCCAAAGTCTCTCAAATTTAAGAAGGTTCTCGCGAGCACAAATACCCTTGAAAAATAGCTTCCATGAAGTTGGGAATCCATTCAATGCCATGTTCACTAGCTCTACATCTACAATATTCTCCCCAATTGTTGCAAGTTCATCACGGATCTGCATAACCTTCATGAAGTAACTAGTAATGATGTCTAATCCAATCATCTCTATGGATCTGAGTTTGTTCCGCAATATCATCTTCCTGTTAATGTTCTCACTCTGGTAGAGGCTAACCAAGGCATCAAACATCTCCTTCGTTGTCATCTTCTTGGATACATGAGGGATCAAATGATCATTTATGGCATCCAAGATCATCCGCTTGGCCTTCACTTCCTTTTTCATGTGGGCTGCCAACTTCTACGGGTCTGTAGGTGAAGGCACAACATCCTTGACGATATCCCAGAGATCATTGTCTTCCAATAGCAATGTTACCCTGAATTTCCAGGGCAAAAAGTTGGAGGCACCATCCAATATGTCCTAAAATCTGAGGTTGGTTGTTGCCATCTCTGAGATCAAATGCACCAACTTCCCAGATCTAAAAACAAAACAAAAATAATGCCCTACAAGACTGCTTAGTCCTTCAAGCAACAATAATGAAACCCTCTAACTACTAGTCCTTGTTTCCAGCAATGGATCTACTACTGTAAACCCCTGGGCCCTGAGTATCTCAATCTAAGACCAGCTCTGATACCATGTGAACTTTTCAAAAGTCCTAGATGACTATTGTCCTATGTTTCTCTTAATTAAATAAATCAGATCTGAACTTATTTAATCACAGAAATGAATACTTCTAAACATGCAACAATCACACATATAGCTAGAAAATGAACAGCAGAAGCAATAAATGAATAACACATGCACAGTGATTTTCCCCTTCAAATCAGCATATCATTCCAATTATCAAAGCTTATAAGGTACCTCCACAGTCTGTTGTAACTTAGCAGTTGTACGGTAAACAAAACACTACAGAACAGAGAAGTATAACCTGCTGAAATAGAAGTATGGCTCAGCTGAAGAAAGAAAGCAGCAGCTACTGCTGTACGGCGTTCCTGCTGTACAGATTCCCTCTTATTGTTTGCTACAGCGAATCTGCACTTTCTCCTCTCAGGTGCAGTCTTCTTCTCTTGGTCTCCACCTCTCTCAAGTGTTCCCATGTGTATATCAACTTCTTCCATCTTGTCCTATTTATGCTTTGAGAGAAATAACTAAGCTCCTCAATCCTAGCAACTAATTTCCCAAATCTTAGCAACTAATCTCCTTAATCCTAGCAACCACCTTTTCTCAACAATGAGGTGTACGGCTAAGATTAGAACAAATCTAACTCACTAATATTCTAGAATATTTCATTTAGATTTCTAAAACTAGGAGAACATGGGAATTTTGACTTTCACTTTTATTTTTTTAAGTGAAATTACAAGATGGTATTATTTCCCACTTTTCCTAAGTGGTCACTAAGAAGTCGCCTTGAACTACTTCTCACACGTTCACATCTAACCTGTGCAAGAAGCTCCTGCTCGAGCTACATTTCTCAACAACCACAAGGGTCTAGAGAAACATCTAAGTAAAAAAAACACATTACATAGATTAATAAGCATGGTCTACTAAAAGATTCAACTGATACATCATCATGACTTTTTGGCTCATCATGATACACCAAATACACCCATACACCCACCACGACCATAAATGATCTCAATAAGATGGTTAAAATGAACCATAAGGGCAGGACTAGCCTTGAAATGGAACCTAGAAGGACGTGCCATGACCAACAATCAGGGTCTAGAGAAACACCTAAGTAAAAAACACACCTTACATAGATTAATAAGCAAGGTCTAGTAAAAGATACAACTGATACATCATCACAATGTTTGGCTCATCATGATACACTAAACAATCCTCTGAAATTATAAAGGAACAACTGATCATGGATCACCAAGCTTGAACATCTGTTCAAAAAAACATGCAACAATATCAACTCTGATGTTGGGACAACTGCGCAAAACTGGATTACCCTGATGCAAATTTGAGAGGTAACAAGGTGCACTTTGGGTTCCCTATATCAATTGTTTCTCATCAAAATTCTTCATTTCAAAGCCAGTTTTGGTGGACTTTGCAGAAAGTGTTGGTCTGTCAATTTAAATTTTCCTTTTGGATTTTTTTCATCTACAAACAGATTGTCAAACAAACATTGTTAACAAGACTATTGTGGGTACCCTTTTTAATCAATGTCAATCTAAAACAAAATGAGATACTGATCTTCATGTAATACGGAATAGTTACAACCAGGGACTTTATGTGTCTACTGACCACTCACTATTTGAGGTATGTTATGGTTTTCATCTGCTTGCACCTTATGAGTAGCTACTGACTCTTCCAACCCCTTAGACTGTTCATGAGCAAAAGGAACCAGGCAAAGTCTTTGCATTTATTGATCACTTGGCAGAGTCACATTTCAAAGTCAAAGGCATACTCTTGTGGAGACAGGCCAGATACAACGCTTTTTAAGGATGCACATCAGATTCCATATTACTTTCAAGTTGGTGATAAATTCTGGTTGTATTTATAATTTTACACTCAAAGATTAAGCATTGGAGCTAATGCTTTTTAACTTTAATTTACCAGCTCAATTAGGCATCCATGATATTGAAAATGTGAGCAATTTCAAGTTGTATGAACTACCACATCTTGAGGAAGAAGTGCCACTCGTCCATCCAATGGACATAGATTTTCAGCCTCCTCTTGCTACAGATACATAACCCAAACTTGGGCAACAAGAAGCATGCAGACAGCTATGTACCTGGCATGCTTAAAGGGGCTCTACCTTTGCAGGCTAAAAGACTCTTTCGGGCATATCTTTTGAACAACATTTTTACCATCTAATAGAGAAATTGGGGACAATTTCCTCTTAGGAAAGGAGAAAGCGATGCAAAATATAGCATGAAATGTAAATGTAATAATGTGATGTAACATGTAATAGCATCTTATGTTAGCGGCAGGTTAGGATTAAATGTTAGCAGTCTTAACATTAGTCACTAGTTAAGATATGTATCTCAAAGTAAAAAATACTATGTTAGTAACTGACTGTACAGTTACATAAAAGGCTCAGCCAGTTACATAAAAGGCTTGGCCATAGATGCAGCCTCACATCTTCTCTATAAAAAGTCATAACACAGAAAATTCTATAAAATTATTTCTTACCTGAATCTCTGCTCATTGTTATAGGCTACAACGACTTCTTACCGTGTACCTCTGAATTAGTCAGAACTCGACTCCCAGCACTGACCAAAATAACTGGTCAGTATCAAATTAACTTTTGATACTGACCAAAATGCACTACTCTTCCAACATGGTGAAAGAGAGAACCCATCACTTGGCCTAAACCTATGGGGCAATAGTGATTCATATAGATATATGACCAGAGCTTTAGTGTTAAAATGTCAACATATCATACATCTTTCGTAGTATTCTAGCAAACAATATCTTTCAAGTCAAAGTGACAAATGATCCTTCCAGCCTTTGTATCTAGAAAAAAATGTCATTAACAGCTCGAATATAGTGTATACTCTGCACACCTTGAGTGATGGAGGCTTCAACTGTGACTTCAAATCCCGAACAGCTGTCTGTGATCCAATTCAACATCACAACTATTTCAGAACATCTATACTAAAATGGCACCATAAATCAAAACAATGGAAATCATTTAAAGAGATTGGAAATAAATTCATGCATGTAATTTAGCAGGTTAGAACTCCACATTATGAATAAAAAAAATAGGCAACAGCTTTGCCTTACAGACATTATTAGTAATAAATAAGAAACACAAAATACACTCGTAGCATTGTGAAATCATATAGACTATGAAACCACCAAATCAATCTGATAACAAACTATACACATGTGGATTTACAAATTCACACTTGCTACCCATGTAGAATGAACTTGAAAACTATAAGACTAGCACTGGGGAGAAACTACCCCCAAATGCTAAAGACAGGTCACCGTCAAACTAAAGGCTCCAGTTCAACAGTTTGCAGTGATGCACTAATAGCAGACACATATGTGACCATCTAAATTTGGTGGAAAAGAGAAAAGTGAATTGCAGAGAAACTATCTACGTTTATAGACAATAAAATAAAGTTTTAGGAGGATTCTAATAAACCCAAAGTCAAACATAACTGAATTCCCATGTCATGTGCAAACCTCAAAAGTAATTGCATACATCAGTGGAGAAATCAGGAAAAGATGGCAAGTGTAAACAGGGGCCTACATTCTGATGATGACCATTCTCATAATATATAAAGCCAGCATTCAATTTCTTGCATGGACAAACATCTTTCTGAATGACATACATGGAAGTTGGAACAAAGTTGAATACTCAACTTCAACTTTAAAAAGATGTTGATACTAGGAACCCTCCATAGTTTTAGATTGAAGCATATATTCTAGGAGGAATGGTTGGTTAGCATTAATGAGCATGGAAAATTATTTTCTAAGCTTAATGTGCTCATGCCACCTTTTTCATCTAAAGGTGTAGTTAACTGGGAGGTTAACTAGGAGCCACTCGTCATATCATAGCCCCCCCTCTAACTCCAATGGCAGTTATTCCCTCACACTTTTATACTAGCATTACTTTTGGTGGTGTTGACCACCTAAGTGTCAACGTTGTGTATCATGAAGACAAGTACCTTGTGCCATGAAAAGGTTAAAGACCTATGGCTCAGCAGGCCACCCCCAAAACTTCTATTTCTCTCTCTTCTTCTCCACGGAATGACCGCTCCCCTGCGTGGGAAATTTTGTAACGTAACATGTTAGCATGGATCAAGTTTTGTAATGATTTGGTTGCCTAGGACTGTATCATTAGGGAAGTCCTTTCATCGAGTGTTTTTTTCCACTAGGTAATTGACTTTGCTTTTCAGCGATTTTAATTACTCAAGTTTTTCACTCAATAATCCTCCAAAGTGGTGAAAGGCATTCTAATGATCGAGCCCAGTAGGTGACTAAGGGCTAGAAGTGTTGTAAATGACCATGCTAGACATCTCCTAGAGTCTCGAGGAATTTCGTTAAGTTTTGATAGGTAGTTTTAATAATTAAAATTTCACGTTAATTGGAAATTTTTAATTCCTTGGGGATTTTGTATAGGGGTATGGGTACTCAATCAAATGGATTATGACCCCCTCCACCCTTGGACAAAGTTTCAACTCATTTGGACAAGTTTTGCTAGGTCGATGTCTATGAGGAGTCTAAGTCATTCAAAAATAGGCAAATAATTGGCTAAAGTAAAAATGCCAATTTTTGTAAGAGAGTCTAAAATCATGAAAAAGAGGGAGCAAATGTTTCCTAAGGTGATTCCTGTTGAATTTTAATACTTAGCTCATGCACATGTAGTTTCTTTTCAATTTAGCATGAACTTGAACCATAAACAATGCAGCAATACAATATACAATAGTTGCAGTAACCAAGATCACAAGAAGAATAACCATGCACAAGAACACAAGACGTTATCCTGAGAAAACCCTTCTCAATCAAGGGAAAAACCCGGCAATCCTTTGCTATAGAGTCAAGAGAAGATCACCCTTTCACCACAAACCCTAGTGCACACAAGAGGGTGTTCTATGACCAAGAAATATGGCGCCTAAGAGAAGTGTGCACTTCAGCCCTACAAGTAGGTGTTGAGATAATGAGTGAGAGTGAGTGATCCACAATGGGGATCAGCTCTTATTTATACATGACCTAGCACAACAAATGGATGTGTCTATTGGCACAATAGGGCCAACTTCTATAACTCAATAATATAATTAATCTTTACACAATATTAATTATCTTTACATGATGGGGACGACTTGTACCCTTTACAATACAAAATTAGGGTTACACAATAAATCTTACTCTTAGACAATATAGCAAGGATCTCTCACATCCTCTAGTGCTCAGCCACTAGGGACACGTCCACCTGTGCTCAGCCATAGGGACGTCACTCTCAACAGATCAACTCAACTAAGACCATAGGAGTACCATCTCGAGAGCCATCTCAAGTCGACTCAACTAAGTCCATAGGAGTCCGATAGAAGACCATCTCAAGTCAATTCAACTCAATCCAGAGGAGCACGACAAGAGACCACACACGTCATCTCAACTCAGTCCAGAGGAGTATAACACACCCATCACATGGGCTTCTTCACAGATCGTCTCAACTCAGTCCAGAGGAGAACGACCTGGAGAATGTCTCATGAAGCTGCAGTCATCAACACTCCCTCTCAGCTAGGGAGGCATTCTACACCAGGCCAAGTCTCTCACAGAAGTACTCGAACTTTGCCCTGGCAAGCGGTTTGGTGAAGACATTTGCAACCTGCTTGTGTGTAGAAAGGTACTGCACATGTACTGCTTTCCTCTGCACCATATCTCCGATGTAATTGTATTTGATCTCGATGTGTTTCGATTTATCGTGAAACACAGGATTCTCTAAGAGCTCCACACAGCTCTGGTTATCGCAATGGATAACGATGGAATCCATCTCATGTCCAAATAAGTCTGCAAGGAGCCTGCGAAGCCACACTGCTTCGCAGACTGCCACACATAATGTAATGTACTATGTTTCTGCAGTACTCAAATCCACGGAAGTTTGTTTCTTACAGCACCAGGAAACCATGGCAGATATCAAAGTAAAACAACAACCGGAGGTGCTCTTCCGGTCCACTGTGCTCCCTGTCCAATCTGCATCGGCATATCCCTGCAATCTCATGTCTACACCGGAGGCATATCTCAGGCCATAACAAACTATACCTCGTAAATATCTCAATACATGTTTCGCTGCTATCCAATGTGTCTGTCTCGACTGACTCATAAACTGACTTAGTACACTCACTGCATAGCATATATCAAGTCTGGTGTTAACCAAATACATCAATGATCCAATCAGTTGTCTGTAAAGATGTGGATCGATCTCGCCTGAACCAGAAGAAGCCTCATTCATTTTCTTCAGGTTCATCACCATCGGTGTAGGCATGGACTTGCAGTCTGTCATCCAGAATTTCTTCAATATCTCCACTATATATTTTCCTTGACTCAAGAAAATCTCATTGGTCCTCTGCTACACTTCTAGTCCCAAGAAGTAGTGCATCATACCAAGGTCCTTCGTCTCAAATTAAGAAGCCAATGCACGCTTGCATTCAACAATAAGGCTTTCTAAACCAGTGAGAAATAAGTCATCAACATATAGGACCAAAATCAGGCACTCGTCACCAATAATGTTGTAGTATAGGTTGGGATCAACAACACTCTTGTTGAAGCCCAAACTCATCAAGTATCCATCAATCTTCTCATACCATGCTTGACGTGCCTGTTTTAGTCCATACAGGAACCTCTTCAACCTGCACACATGAGACTCCTTCTCGTGTATCATGAATCCATCTAGCTGCTCGATGTAAACTTTTTCCTCAATCTCTCCATTGAGAAAGGTTGTCTTCACATCCATCTGATGTAGTCTCCAACCCATGGATGTGGCAAGGGTAATAATCGTACGGATGGAAGTGTATCGGGCAACAGGAGCAAATTTCTCCTCATAATCTATTCCTTCCACCTGAGAGAATCCTCTAGCCACAAATCTAGCTTTGTACTTCTCGACACTTCCATCCGCTACATGTTTGATCTTATAGATCCACTTGGAAGTCACTACAGACTTCCCTTTCGATCTCGGAACAATATCCCACACATCATTCTTCATGATGGACTGATACTCTTCGTTCATAGAATCTTGCCAAACCTGTTGACCTATTGCTTCTCCATGAAAAGAAGGTTCAATATCAATGATGTGACTCATAGCTGAAACATAGCTCGAAAATCTCTGTGGTCTCTTGCTCTCTCGAAATGTACCACGAGGAGTTACATGTCCCTTTGCCTCCTGCAGAGTCTCTCGAGCCCATGCAGGCCTTTTCTGGCCTACTGCAATGTCTCTAGGAACATCAACTGGAGCTACGGGATCAACTGGATCAGTAACTATCTCCCTCTAAACTGTTGAAGGGGGAGAAGGTACTGTCTCTTCTTTCTTCTCGTTGTCAATCTCCATCTGAGATTCTCTGGATCTTCCAAAGGCTATCTCTTCCTCAAAGGTAACATCTCTACTAACTTCGATTTGTCTCTGACCAAGGATGTAGATCCGATATGCCTTCGAAGATTCATTGTACCCCACAAATGTACCCTCCCTTTCTACCTAAAGGGTCTAGCTTGGTCCTCTTTTCCTTGGGTACATGAATGTATACTGGACACCCAAATATCCTGAAGTGTCCAACCTCAGGCTTCACTCCGGTGAAAGCTTCTTTGGGAGTCATGTTCTTTAGAATCTTATGAGGACTCCTGTTATGACCGTACACAATTGTCATGGATGCCTCTGCCCACAGAATCATAGGTAGGTTTTGATCATGTATCATTGCTTTGGTTGCCTCAACAATGGATCTGTTCTTCCTCTCTGCAATCCCATTCTGCTGAGGGTTATAAGGAACGATGTACTCCCTCTTGATCTCTGTATAATTACAGAAATCACTAAAATCCCTAGAGGTGTACTCTCCTCCATTATTTGATCTCAGCACCTTGATCTTCCTCCTAGTCAGGTTCTCAACCTGAGCTTTAAACTCTTGAAATATCACAAGGACTCCATCCTTGGTTTTCAAGAAGTAAATCCATGTCTTCCGAGAGTGATCATCGATGAAGAGCACATAGTACAAATATCTGCTCTTATTTATACATGACCTAGCACATCAAATGGATGTCTATTGGCACAATAGGGCCGACTTCTATAACTCAATAATATAATTAATCTTTACACAATATGAATTATCTTTACATGGTGGGGTCGACTTGTACCCTTTACAATACAAAATTAGGGTTACATAATAAATCTTACTCTTAGACAATATAGCAAGGATCTCTCACATCCTCTAGTGCTCAGCCACTAGGGACACGTCCACCTGTGCTCATCCACAGGGACGTCACTCACAACAGATCAACTCAACTAAGTCCATAGGAGTACCATCTGGAGAGTCGTCTCAAGTCGACTCAACTAAGTCCATAGGAGTCCGACAAGAGACCATCTCAAGTCATCTCAACTCAGTCCAGAGGAGCACAACAAGAAACCACACACGTCATCTCAACTCAGACCAGAGGAGTATGACACACCCATCACATGGGCTTCTTCACAAATTGTCTCAACTCAATCTAGAGGAGAACGACCTGAAGAATGTCTCATGAAGCTGCAATCATCAACAATTCCTAAGTTAGAAAGTGGTAATCCACAAAGAAAGGGGCCCCCCAAGTCAAGTGTTGACAACTTAGAGTGTTTCCCTAACAAGAGGGGCGCCCCGCTCTTCATGATTGATTGGAAAGTGAGAAACCAAAGGTTAGAGAGGGGCCCCACACCTTAGGGGGCCCCCTTGGAGACTAGAGAGATGCTTTAACATGAAGAAGGGGGTTCCCACCCCCTCAAACCTCATTCCTCTCTCTCATAATGTGCCCCCCTCTCTCATGGTGCGCCCCCCTTGTAGTGGGTCTCCCTCTTTTGTGAATGACACTTGGAGAACATGCAAAGGGGTCTCCTCTCCCTCTCTCTCCCTTAAAAGAAGCCCACCTCTCCTCATTTGGACATGATTTCTCATTGCAACTTCATGCTGCCCAAATTTCTCCCCACTCTCTCTTACTCTCCCACTCTAGTTTTCTCTTGTAATCTTGCTACAAATTTGCAGCCATCTTTTGAATAATACAAGTCAAGCTTTGGAGGATCTCTTGGTGTTCTTTTGGTTCTCTCTTGGTGTTCTTTCATGGTGTTTTATTAAGGTAAATTTGCTGCAATTTTCTGTGCATTTTCTTGCTTGAATTGTTCTACTTGAAGACCCCAAGCAAAGTGTTTTGTTGGGGATAGATTTGTGATAGTTTTTTCATAAGTCTATGTGGGTTGTTTCTCTTTGTGTTTGGAAAGTGTTTTACAAACCATTGTGAAGATCTCACCTTCTTGCCTCATTGTGTAGCAAGGATTTCTAGATTTGCAAGTTACCAAGGGCTTGGAGGAGAGGATTCTAAGTCTGGATACCCACTTTTCCAACAACAAAAACACCATTTCATTTTCTAATTTCATTTCCAGCTCTATCTCATTCATTTTCTAGATCTATTCTTCATTAAATCTTGTCATCCTAATCATTTCTAAGTAAAGACTTTTACTCAGAAATTTTATGTTTTATATACTAACAAATACTAACTTGTTTCAAGTTCATTTTAGGCATTTTCCAGCATAGAAAGCTTGTTGTTTTATGCAGGTTTTCGCCAAGTAAAGGACAAGTGTTGCTCATTTTTGCCCACAAAGAGCTCAAGGAAGCATCAAAGAGTTGTGCAAAACCCCTTCACTCCTCTTTCTTTCTAAGGTATTGTCAGCAACAAATAGAAAATATGAGAGAAGGCATATTGCACACAACACTATTCAATTCATCTTTCATAGACAAATGGAGGTTACATATATAGCATCCAAATCACCGACTCCTAGCAATCTAGATCCTAAGAAAGTGGATTTGATTAGCTAAAAATAGTTAACCTAGAAACTCACAGTTACAACAGTTGTAAGCATTATCTCATAGTTAACCTAGAAATTCACAGTTACAACAGTTGTAAGCATTATCTCTAACACCCTCCCCTAATGCTTACATTACAAATATTACAATCACAAATTACAATAATAAACTTGGTCTGATATTTGTTTGGTCTGGTCTTCACTAGCACTCATACCCTACTCTGAAATCACCGGGTTTCCGCTCTTTTCTTCACACACTTTCGAGCTTCCCACTTGATTCATTTAAACTATAACCGCTTCCGACCATCATTGACGAACTTTGCACAATTGACGCTTCTTGACCTCCCGAAGGACAATCTCAATACTGAATCATTCTATGGAACTGCTACCATCTGTGAATACACAACTCTCCGCGCTATTCATCAGTTATCTAGGATAGCACTCTAGATACTGAATGCCTTCAGCAGTCAACTCTACAACTTGACCTTGCATAAATAACCTGTAATCGACGATCTTGGAGCACTTTAGTACAACAAGAATCTCCAGTTACTAACAGAATTTTAGACACACTCAAACTAGTTATACGTTCTTATATGGCGTCGAAGTTCCTCAAGAAACACTAGCCTGAATAACATCACTCTGTTCTATATTTGGTTCTGCATCATTTAATCTTAATTCTTCATAGTTCAGTACAAAAATAAAATCACAATAATACTCTGCACACCAGGAATTACAGTTCTTCTCTACAGCCAACAATACCAAACAACACATTGACAGCGGCTTTCTAAATCTCTGAAACAACAGCGGCTTCAGATCTGATTAGGAGGAAGGGTCGCAGTACTCGATGGAACAAGCAAGAGCAGCAACAAATCTCTCATTCAATCATTGGTGGCTCCTCTAATTTCCGGACTATGGATCAATGGGCGGCATTCTCAGCATCAACGGAGATATTCAATTACAAATAAAAAATAGCACCCATACCAACATACCGATCTCTCTTCAGATGGGCGTTTCTTTGATTGCAGATCAGCACCGGTCTTCTCTATTCAGCATTGTAATGGAAGGCCACATTTCCTCCACGCACTTGTTTTCAGCAGTTGTCTTTTCGCCCACGCAGCAGTTATACAATTATACAATAGATATCTCACAAAGCTCACTCCAGTAATTCCTCACACAAACAATCTATCCTTCAACAATTCACGCAGCTACCAAAATCATCAGAAAGAATACTACAGCTTCTCAAATAGATGGTGTTTTCTAATGAACGACCGGTTGCGATCTCAGCTCCCAAATCACACAGAAAATTAATAAAACACACAGCTACAAACTATCTACTCCTACAGTGGATAAACTCACATCTCTATCATTCTCATTGGCCCTCTCACGCAGCTACCAAAATCATCAGAAAGAATACTACAGCTTCTCAAATAGATGGTGTTTTCTAATGAACGACCGGTTGCGATCTCAGCTCCCAAATCACACAGAAAATTAATAAAACACACAGCTACAAACTATCTACTCCTACAGTGGATAAACTCACATCTCTATCATTCTCATTGGCCCTCCCTTGAAGGATCTAGGCCAAGACCTATTGCACACATATTGCACACAACACTATTCAATTCATCTTTCATAGACAAATGGAGGTTACATATATAGCATCAATATCACCGACTCCTAGCAATCTAGATCCTAAGAAAGTGGATCTGATTAGCTAAAAATAGTTAACTTAGAAACTCATAGTTACAACAGTTGTAAGCATTATCTCATAGTTAACCTAGAAACTCACAGTTACAACAGTTGTAAGCATTATCTCTAACAGCAACCCAAAAGAGTCTCTTGGGCTTGCATTCTTCATCTATTCTCCTATTTTGTAATTTGTAAATTATTTCAAGTATTTAGGTGCCCACACCTTGCATGTGAGTGGCTTTGTCACCCTTACAATACCGTG
>ML801676.1:47984-60963 GCA_009831015.1 Picea engelmannii
TGCCTCCTGCAGAGTCTCTCGAGCCCATGCAGGCCTTTTCTGGCCTACTGCAATGTCTCTAGGAACATCAACTGGAGCTACGGGATCAACTGGATCAGTAACTATCTCCCTCTAAACTGTTGAAGGGGGAGAAGGTACTGTCTCTTCTTTCTTCTCGTTGTCAATCTCCATCTGAGATTCTCTGGATCTTCCAAAGGCTATCTCTTCCTCAAAGGTAACATCTCTACTAACTTCGATTTGTCTCTGACCAAGGATGTAGATCCGATATGCCTTCGAAGATTCATTGTACCCCACAAATGTACCCTCCCTTTCTACCTAAAGGGTCTAGCTTGGTCCTCTTTTCCTTGGGTACATGAATGTATACTGGACACCCAAATATCCTGAAGTGTCCAACCTCAGGCTTCACTCCGGTGAAAGCTTCTTTGGGAGTCATGTTCTTTAGAATCTTATGAGGACTCCTGTTATGACCGTACACAATTGTCATGGATGCCTCTGCCCACAGAATCATAGGTAGGTTTTGATCATGTATCATTGCTTTGGTTGCCTCAACAATGGATCTGTTCTTCCTCTCTGCAATCCCATTCTGCTGAGGGTTATAAGGAACGATGTACTCCCTCTTGATCTCTGTATAATTACAGAAATCACTAAAATCCCTAGAGGTGTACTCTCCTCCATTATTTGATCTCAGCACCTTGATCTTCCTCCTAGTCAGGTTCTCAACCTGAGCTTTAAACTCTTGAAATATCACAAGGACTCCATCCTTGGTTTTCAAGAAGTAAATCCATGTCTTCCGAGAGTGATCATCGATGAAGAGCACATAGTACAAATATCTGCTCTTATTTATACATGACCTAGCACATCAAATGGATGTCTATTGGCACAATAGGGCCGACTTCTATAACTCAATAATATAATTAATCTTTACACAATATGAATTATCTTTACATGGTGGGGTCGACTTGTACCCTTTACAATACAAAATTAGGGTTACATAATAAATCTTACTCTTAGACAATATAGCAAGGATCTCTCACATCCTCTAGTGCTCAGCCACTAGGGACACGTCCACCTGTGCTCATCCACAGGGACGTCACTCACAACAGATCAACTCAACTAAGTCCATAGGAGTACCATCTGGAGAGTCGTCTCAAGTCGACTCAACTAAGTCCATAGGAGTCCGACAAGAGACCATCTCAAGTCATCTCAACTCAGTCCAGAGGAGCACAACAAGAAACCACACACGTCATCTCAACTCAGACCAGAGGAGTATGACACACCCATCACATGGGCTTCTTCACAAATTGTCTCAACTCAATCTAGAGGAGAACGACCTGAAGAATGTCTCATGAAGCTGCAATCATCAACAATTCCTAAGTTAGAAAGTGGTAATCCACAAAGAAAGGGGCCCCCCAAGTCAAGTGTTGACAACTTAGAGTGTTTCCCTAACAAGAGGGGCGCCCCGCTCTTCATGATTGATTGGAAAGTGAGAAACCAAAGGTTAGAGAGGGGCCCCACACCTTAGGGGGCCCCCTTGGAGACTAGAGAGATGCTTTAACATGAAGAAGGGGGTTCCCACCCCCTCAAACCTCATTCCTCTCTCTCATAATGTGCCCCCCTCTCTCATGGTGCGCCCCCCTTGTAGTGGGTCTCCCTCTTTTGTGAATGACACTTGGAGAACATGCAAAGGGGTCTCCTCTCCCTCTCTCTCCCTTAAAAGAAGCCCACCTCTCCTCATTTGGACATGATTTCTCATTGCAACTTCATGCTGCCCAAATTTCTCCCCACTCTCTCTTACTCTCCCACTCTAGTTTTCTCTTGTAATCTTGCTACAAATTTGCAGCCATCTTTTGAATAATACAAGTCAAGCTTTGGAGGATCTCTTGGTGTTCTTTTGGTTCTCTCTTGGTGTTCTTTCATGGTGTTTTATTAAGGTAAATTTGCTGCAATTTTCTGTGCATTTTCTTGCTTGAATTGTTCTACTTGAAGACCCCAAGCAAAGTGTTTTGTTGGGGATAGATTTGTGATAGTTTTTTCATAAGTCTATGTGGGTTGTTTCTCTTTGTGTTTGGAAAGTGTTTTACAAACCATTGTGAAGATCTCACCTTCTTGCCTCATTGTGTAGCAAGGATTTCTAGATTTGCAAGTTACCAAGGGCTTGGAGGAGAGGATTCTAAGTCTGGATACCCACTTTTCCAACAACAAAAACACCATTTCATTTTCTAATTTCATTTCCAGCTCTATCTCATTCATTTTCTAGATCTATTCTTCATTAAATCTTGTCATCCTAATCATTTCTAAGTAAAGACTTTTACTCAGAAATTTTATGTTTTATATACTAACAAATACTAACTTGTTTCAAGTTCATTTTAGGCATTTTCCAGCATAGAAAGCTTGTTGTTTTATGCAGGTTTTCGCCAAGTAAAGGACAAGTGTTGCTCATTTTTGCCCACAAAGAGCTCAAGGAAGCATCAAAGAGTTGTGCAAAACCCCTTCACTCCTCTTTCTTTCTAAGGTATTGTCAGCAACAAATAGAAAATATGAGAGAAGGCATATTGCACACAACACTATTCAATTCATCTTTCATAGACAAATGGAGGTTACATATATAGCATCCAAATCACCGACTCCTAGCAATCTAGATCCTAAGAAAGTGGATTTGATTAGCTAAAAATAGTTAACCTAGAAACTCACAGTTACAACAGTTGTAAGCATTATCTCATAGTTAACCTAGAAATTCACAGTTACAACAGTTGTAAGCATTATCTCTAACACCCTCCCCTAATGCTTACATTACAAATATTACAATCACAAATTACAATAATAAACTTGGTCTGATATTTGTTTGGTCTGGTCTTCACTAGCACTCATACCCTACTCTGAAATCACCGGGTTTCCGCTCTTTTCTTCACACACTTTCGAGCTTCCCACTTGATTCATTTAAACTATAACCGCTTCCGACCATCATTGACGAACTTTGCACAATTGACGCTTCTTGACCTCCCGAAGGACAATCTCAATACTGAATCATTCTATGGAACTGCTACCATCTGTGAATACAAGACTCTCCGCGCTATTCATCAGTTATCTAGGATAGCACTCTAGATACTGAATGCCTTCAGCAGTCAACTCTACAACTTGACCTTGCATAAATAACCTGTAATTGACGATCTTGGAGCACTTTAGTACAACAAGAATCTCCAGTTACTAACAGAATTTTAGACACACTCAAACTAGTTATACGTTCTTATATGGCATCAAAGTTCCTCAAGAAACACTAGCCTGAATAACATCACTCTGTTCTATATTTGGTTCTGCATCATTTAATTTTAATTCTTCATAGTTCAGTACAAAAATAAAATCACAATAACACTCTGCACACCAGGAATTACAGTTCTTCTCTACAGCCAACAATACCAAACAACACATTGACAGCGGCTTTCTAAATCTCTGAAACAACAGCAGCTTCAGATCTGATTAGGAGGAAGGGTCGCAGTACTCGATGGAACAAGGAAGAGCAGCAACAAATCTCTCATTCAATCATTGGTGGCTCCTCTAATTTCCGGATTATGGATCAATGGGCGGCATTCTCAGCATCAACGGAGATATTCAATTACAAATAAAAAATAGCACCCATACCAACATACCGATCTCTCTTCAGCTGGGCGTTTCTTTGATTGCAGATCAGCACCGGTCTTCGCTATTCAGAGTTGTAATGGAAGGCCACATTTCCTCCACGCACTTGTTTTCCGCAGTTGTCTTTTCGCCCACGCAGCCGTTATACAATTATACAATAGATATCTCACAAAGCTCACTCCAGTAATTCCTCACACAAACAATCTATCCTTCAACAATTCACGCAGCTACCAGATACATCAGAAAGAATACTACAGCTTCTCAAATAGATGGTGTTTTCTAATGAACGACTGGTTGCGATCTCAGCTCCCAAATCACACAGAAAATTAATAAAACACACAGCTACAAACTATCTACTCCTACAGTGGATAAACTCACATCTATATCATTCTCATTGGCCCTCCCTTGAGGGAGCTAGGCCAAGACCTATTGCACACATATTGCACACAACACTATTCAATTCATCTTTCATAGACAAATGGAGGTTACATATATAGCATCAATATCATCGACTCCTAGCAATCTAGATCCTAAGAAAGTGGATCTGATTAGCTAAAGATAGTTAACCTAGAAACTCATAGTTACAACAGTTGTAAGCATTATCTCATAGTTAACCTAGAAACTCACAGTTACAACAGTTGTAAGCATTATCTCTAACAGATACCCAAAAGAGTCTCTTGGGCTTGCATTCTTCATCTATTCTCCTATTTTGTAATTTGTAAATTATTTCAAGTATTTAGGTGCCCACACCTTGCATGTGAGTGGCTTTGTCACCCTTACAATACCGTGTTGGCTAGAGTAGATTTAATTTTCTGATATTTGCATAAGTTGATTGTCCCACTTCTCCCATAAAGAGAAGGTTGTGTGGCTAGCTTTTGTTCTTATTTCCTTCAAGTCTTTTGCCCACCTTGGCCACAAAATCAGTAGGCTTGTCCTCCACATTGTGTCAAAGTTGTGTGGCTAATTTGTTTATTTCATTCATTTTAAGTTATTTGAATTGTTTGCCCACAACTTGCATGTGAGTGGCTTTGCCACCCTCACAATATCGTGCTGGCTAGTAGTTAAAGTTTTCATTATTTTCCAAGTAAATAAACATTGCCCCGCCATTTGCCCTATATTCCCTCCCCTTGCCACCTTGTGGATCTTGGGTGACAAGAAAGGTCAAAGGACTTTGTGGCTAGTATAATTAGGCACCCAACTCTTTCATTGTTTAACCACTAAAAAGGGGTGATTGTGGAGGCTACTTGGGGTTGAAGCCAAGGACAATTTCGTGGCACTACGTGTTTTCCTTGTTGAGCGCCCAGCATCTTGGATTTCACCTGTGGAGCTAGGGGAGAACCTTGTTGTTCTCTTGTTGAGCACCCAGCACTTCCTCTTGGCTAAAGGATAAAGAACTTGGGGTAGTCACATAGTTTAGGATTATTGCAATTCACATCTAGTTACACTAAGTTAAAGAGAGACCTTAAAATTTATTAACAGCAACCTACTCACATTGCACATTTACTTTTTGAGTCTTGCAATTTCCTTTTCGTGCAATTTACTTTCAAGCACTTATAGTTCATTCATTTTCAGCAAGTTCTTTACATGTGAATATTTACTTGTCCAAGCATTCTTTATTTCAAGTATTCTTTATTTTTTGAGAAATAATTGTCTTAAGTATAAAGTAAATTTTATTGTTTAATCATTGTGTAGATATTCCATGCTTTATTTCAAGTTGTAGAAATATCTTTTAGTGTGCATATCTCAATAAGTGAAATTTGGTAGTCTTTAGGCACTAGTCTATTTGTTATCTTGTAAAAGAAAGAGGTTTGCTTGTCATTGAAAGAATTGCATTTTGCATTGTTTGCTTGTCATTGGGTTGGGTCTCCTTAATCCATAAATCAATTAACTCTTAGAACTCAAATAAATCTTTCACATAGTTTAATAGGGTCTACCCCCCTTGGCTTCCCTAGGAGTGGGCCTAGACGGAAGGAGTCTAGATTGGGTCTAGACTCAGGTTTGTGCCTCCAAGGACACACCAAGTGGGTTGGAGACTTCTCCACGTTTGTAGGTGTGTATTAGGAGTCGCCAAGTGGATTACATCATGCTTGCTCATCCTATAGCTTTCATCTTAGAAAAGGACAAAATATCATCAGTAAAGCTAATCATGTTCACTAGTGAGGCCTTGGCCTTGAGCTCCATGCTAGCAAATTTTACATGATCTAGCAACATAACATGACACGTACAACATGTACATCACATGGTATCTTTTACAAGACTTAGCACCTAGGAAAAATATTAACATGCTATTAACACCATGATCCAGGTACAAAATAGGAGCTTCAAAACTAGGTAATGTGCCAATAATGTGTCCATTTTCCGATGTAGAGGCATATTCATCAGTTTTGGAGAAAATTGCTATTTTTAGCAGTCTTCCTAATTTTTTAGGAGCCCGAGTTTGGAGGTCCACAAATCAGAGTTGATCGCATATTTGGGATCCTTGCGAGCTCACAATGTCAATGAGTTTTTCTAAGCAACATGCGGGACACTACTATTTTCAGCAGTTAGGATTTCAAGGCTCATTTGATGATTCTGAACATATATTTTGATTCCTTACAGAAAATAGAATCCGATGTAATGTCCCTTGTTAAGTAGGAGCTCCAGAGAGGTAGGCTTAGTAGTCTAAACACCCCCATTTAGAAAGCAGTGGGACAATTCATCAGCACTTCAGAGGAGCTTCAACCCTTGGATGAGGAGGGGCAGTTGGAGTTGGTTCCTGAGGAGATATTGGAGTTCAGAGAGAAGAGATTGAGGAGCAGGGTCATCAGGGAGTGTTTGGTCATATAGAGGGGACTTCCAAAAGAGGATGCTACTTGGAAGACTGAGCAGATTTTGCAGCACCCTGGATTGATGTTGCTTGAGGACAAGCAATCTCGGGAAGGGGGGACTGTAATGCCCCTTTTCGAGTAGGAGCTCCAGAGAGGTAGGCTTAGTAGTATAAACACCCCCATTTAGACTATAGCTAGGAAGAAACAGGGGATAAGGCCATTTTATGTCATTTCACTAGGGAATGTTATATTTCGAAAGTGACATTAGGTGAAAAGTGGTTTTAAGTGACTTAAGGAATATAAAGCCAAAAATAGAGGTTGCTTAAGTGAAAGAAGCTAATTATAGAGGTCAACGGGGAATTAGGGTTTGAGAGGGTATATGAAGGAGAAAAGAGACCTAATTGTTGATTATTGTAGATTATGATTTGAGAATTGAGCTCTGAGGAGAAAACACACAGGTTCAGAGGAATTAGTGGAGGATTGTGGATTCCAGGAGGAAGACACATGTTGGTTGATTTTGATGTTGAGAGACACACCCTAGTCACCGGAAGGATCATACAGATTCTTCATCGGTATTCAGCAGCAGTTTTGCAGTTCCAGACTACCAGGGCACATCTTAACAGGGTGAGGGCGTGAGGGTTGAGAGGCTTAGGGAGTTAGCCAGACCCAACCAAGGTAGATCCAGATATTTCCTTCTGACCCATTTGAGGAGGAAGCAAGGTGCTTCTTTTGAGACATCACTTGTGCCATTTGAATAGAGGAATCATCAGGGGCGCACTTCTCAACCAGAAAGTGTGCATCACTTGTGGAGGTAGAGCCGAGGTTCGAAAGAGATCACTAGACCAGATCCAAGAAATCCCTTCTGACCCAGTTCAAAGGAGGCCATGGCGCACAGTTTGAGATAGTTATCATCAATTTTTTATTGTGGAATCATTAGGGCGCATTGCTAGAGCATAGGAGGTGCGTAGACCCCCAGGGGAGATCATTTGAGGTTCATACCGTTCAGCAGAGGCCAGATCTTCAGGTCGGCAGGTAGTGAGAGGTTGCTTGAGGCCAGGGCGACCCAGTTGAGAAAGTTTCCAGGTATATCCAAGGAGTTAAGCCACCAAAGCGAATATTCCAGTGTCCAACAGCAGTTGTCGTGGGTGTTGTCAGGTGCATGCAGCAGTTATGGGTTTGCATGCAGCAGTTCTTTATTCTCATCCACCTTCATCATTCCGAATATTTTGCTTTAGCATTTTGATTGTATTCCAGCTAAGATCCATCCAATCTTGATCTAGCTGAGAGATTCCATTTATTTTCCTCGCATACATTATTGTATTTTCCATTATTTTGCTTAATAGAAATTGTTGAGTTGTTATGTGTTCCAAAACCATTGCATGACTATTATAAACACATAAAAAACTACAAATCTGCAAGCATAAACCCTTAACTGCATCCAAAATCCTAAAGAGTATCAGTTTTGGCAGTAAATAGTGAGCAATTGAGGTTAATCTCCAAATTTGCGGATCTAGGGATATTACAGTGGTATCAGAGCTTTAGTCCTGCCAGCCTGTGACTAAAGTTTCGATGAGTTCAACAAAGAACCCGGAGGGCCATGAGCACATAGGTGACAAATTTGTCACTTACAATAGACGCAGGGAATGGAGAGGTCCCAGAGCGGATTATCCCCCCTTTCCTCACAATTCAGAGGAAGAGGAAGAGGCACAACGGGAAGTAGAACGAAGGGTAGGGGCGTGAGGCAGAGTTTGAGGCAGAGAGGATGATGGGAGACAGATATGAAAGGCCAGAAGGTAGTGGCAAAGCGCCCATGGACCCAAAAGCAGCCTTCATGCAAGTTCTTAAGAATCTGGTGAGTAGTCAACATGCCATGACTTAGTCTCTGGCGCAGATGGCAGACAGGTTGGCTATAGGGAACATTCCAGCAACAAATGTTCCCCATGCAGCACAGGGAAATTCAAGAGCAGGTAGTAGACACCATTCACCTACTCGCACCTACACATCAACGAGTAGGATTCCCAAACCATTATTCCCTAGCTTTTAGAGGGCACCTCCAACAGCCAGTAGCACAGAGACCGACCACACAAGCAAAGGATATTTCTGAGTACACAAGAGAGTATGCAGTGTTGGGACCGGAGTTCCATTGGGACATGACTCTAGTAGAGTATTGTGGACTCAGACTCAGGAGCCATCGTAGAGATCCTTAGAGGGAAAGATAGCAGCAGCATCCGCAGGGGAAGAACATAGATTTTGTGAGGAAAGTAGGTAAACTTACTATACCATCTTTCGACGGTTCATCCCGATGTACTGCCAGAGCTTGGGTACAGAAACTGGACACATACTACAAGCTCAACCAAATGACAGAAACTGAGGCCATCAGTTTCGCTACCTTGCATTTGGAGGGACAGGCACACGACTGGTGGTATCACGGATTGGTGACGCTAGGTCACAGTCACATCACTTCATATAGGGAGTTCACGGAGAGGCTCATGGATAGGTTTGCCAAGAAAGATCCAGAGATTCACTTCAAGGATTTTGCCCAGTTGAGACAAATTGGCACACCTGAGGCATTCATCACAGAGTTTTAGACGGTAGTCGTGACAGTGACAGACATTTCAGAGCCTAGACTGATCATGCTTTTCACAGGGGTCTCACAAAACCCTTGAGAGGATGGGTGAAGGCCTACAAACCTCACACACTACAGGATTCCATCATACACACTAGAGATCTAGCAGACTCAGTGCCAAAAACCAAAACTTCCAAACCGTTTGTGCCACAGAAGGACTGGGATAGGAAACCATTTCAGAGAGAGTGGAAGGGTAAGGAGAAGTCAAATGATGATACGAGGCGTGAGCTTATGAGGAAGAAGCTATACTTCATCTACAAAGACCCATGGGTCCCCCACCACAGGTACATGGGTAGGGGAGAAATCCACTACATCGAGGTTGCAGCAAACAGTGATGAGGAGGAACAAGACAGTCAGGCACAGGTTAGTGAGTCCACCAGCTCAGAAGAGGAGACATTACATGCGGGGGAGCAGCCTCCACGCAGACCACCGACATTGGTAGGGGCCCAACCACCGGTAGAGCCTCAGCCTTGCGATAAGACTAAGAGACGAGCTCTAGCAAAGGGGGGAGTCATAGCGACCCTTTTTGGAGTCCCTAGGTATGACACTCCCAGAATCAGAGGGATTATTCAAGGACAGCGGGCCATTGCCTTGATAGATGGTGGGGCAACCCACAACTTCATTGACGTTGCATTAGTAGCTAGGCAAGCACTACAGACAGAGTTTGAGGGGTTCAATGTTGCAGTAGCAGATGGCCACACGGTGGAATGTTTGGACAAAGTTCCAGACTTGGAGATAAAGTTGGGTAGCTACACCATGAGAGATACATTTTATGTAGTTGACCAGCAAGATGTGGTGTTGGGAGTCCAATGGTTGATCACCTTGAGCAAGATTTCTACCAACTACCAAACCCTTGAGATGGGGTTCAGAGACAATGAGGGGAAAAAAGTTGTAATGAGCGGTATGTCGGCAGGGGCACGAAGAGGATGGAGAGGATCTTCAAGCATGGGCAAGTAGCATATGCAGCAGAGTGTGTAATCACCACACGGAGGGATTCAGGCAGCCAACAGCAGTATCAGACAGATATCGGGACCTTATTGAGACAACATCAGCAGGTTTTTGGTCTGATTCCGCCAGGGAGACCCCCAGACAAAGGGTTTGAGCACACCATCGAGATGGAGAGTGCAAAACCCGTGATTACAGCACCCTATCGTCGTCCTAGGAGGTTCAAGGATGAGATAGAAAAAGCAATCAAGGAATTGCTGGCGATCGAACACATCAGACTCAGCAATAGCCCATTCGCTTCTTCAATTGTCTTAGTCCTGAAGAAGGATGGTACCATGAGGATGTGTATAGATTACCGTGCTTTGAACAAGAAGACCATCAAAAACCGATATCCTATCCCACGGATTGACGAGTTGATGGACGAGCTGCATGGAGCAGTTTTCTTCTCTAAGAATGACTTACGCTCTAGGTATCATCAAATCAGCATTCGAGAGAAGGATATAGAGAAGACGGCATTCAGATGCCACTATGGACACTTTGAGTTACTGGTTATGCCATTTGGGCTAACCAACGCACCTGCCACATTTTAGTCTTGCATGAACCATATATTCAAATATCACTTGACAAAATCGGTATTGGTGTTCTTCGACGACATTTTGATATACAAAAGGACTTGGGAGGAGCATCTAAAGCATTTGGATGAGGCACTCAGCATTATGGAGTCACAGTCACGGTATGCCAAGGAGTAAAAGTGTGAGTTTGGCATGACAGAACTATCATACTTGGGCCACATTATCAGCGCACATGGGGTACAGGTGCACCAGGAAAAGATCAAGGCCATTCTGGATTGGCCAACACCCAAGAATGTGATAGAGTTGAGGAGTTTCTTTGGGATATGTAGCTATTACAGGAGGTTCATGAAGAGTTTTTCACAGTTGGGAGCAACCCACTGACCTCACCAGACAGGGAACCTTCGTCTGGACAGACGAGTCGCAGAAGGCATTTGAGCATATGAAGGAAGTCACATGCACGTACCCAGTACTAGCATTGCCCGATTTCACATTACCATTTGTTCTGGAGTGTGATGCATCAGGAGAGGGGATCGGAGCAATGTTGATGCAGAGGGGACACCCCATTGTATTTGAGAGCAGGAAGCTCAGCCAGCCCGAGAGGTTGTATTTGATCTTTGACAAGAAGATGCTTGCAATCAAGCATGCTTTGACCAAACTAAGGCAGTACTTGGTGGACAGCAAATTTGTGGTCAAGACAGACCATAATAGTTTGAAGTATTTCCTTGAGCAGAGGGATCTCAGCGAGCGTCAACAGAAGTGGGTGACAAAGGTCCAGGCCTTTGATTTTGACAGAGTATGTCAAAGGGAAGAAAAACATTGTGGCAGACGCACTATCTAGGAGACCAGCGACCTGTTCCTTGATGGAGATTTCAGGAGATTAGAAATCCCACTTGTTAGTGGAATATTCCAAGGATAAGTTCACTTGTGAGTTATTGGACGGGCAAGTACAGGACGACAAGTACAAAGTCATAGACGATGTCATCTTCTATAAAGACCGAGTCTACCTAGTGCCCGGATCATGTCTCAAAAAGAAGATTTTGGCAGCAGTATACGACTCTCCATTAGCAGGCCATCAGTGGTTCTTCAAAACTTACAGGCAGGTTAGGGAGAGATTCTCTTGGAAGGGCCTCAAGAAGGATGTGATTAGATATATCAGTGAGTGTGTGACTTGTCAGCAGAACAAGTCAGAGCAGACATTTCCAGCAGGGTTACTTCAGCCACTTCCCATTCTGGAGCAAAAATGGGAAAGTATATCCATGGACTTCATTACAGGCCTACCCAAGGCTCAGGGTAAGGACTGTATTTATGTAGTGGTTAACAGATTGACCAAGTTTGAGCATTTCTTCGCGATTCCTACTGACTACAACGCAGTGCAGGTGGTCGAGCTATTCTTCAGAGAGGTTTTTAGATTTCACAGGTTGCCACAGAGTATAGTCAACGACAGAGATAGTCGGTTCATCAACACATTTTGGCTAGATGTATTCAAATTGGTGGGGACAAAGTTGACACCCAGCACCAGTTACCACCCCCAGACGAATGGGCAAGATGGAGATAGTCAACAAGTGGGTAGAGGGCTATTTGAGGAACTATGTGAGTGGACAGCAGAGAGTGTGGGTAAGGTGGTTACATCTTGGAGAGCATTGTTACAACACTACCTTCCACATGTCCATAGGTATGACACCATTCAGAGCATTATATGGGTATGATGCTCCCACTTTGATTGACAGGGTTTTTGGAGACAGCAAAGCTCCCAAGGCCAAGGACTGGATAATAGAGAGTAAGGCAATTCTCAAGGTACTAAAGGAGAATCTACAAATGGCACATAATCGGAAAAAGGTGAATGCAGACAGACACACAGTAGAGCGTAAGTTTGAGGTTGGGGATCTAGTATTCATGAGGCTACAACCATACGAGAAGTCATCTTTGAATAAGAGCGGGGCGAAGAAGCTCAAGCCCAGGTTCTATGGACCATACAGGGTCATACGCAAAGTAGGTGAAGTGGCCTACGAGCTAGAGCTACCAGAGGGGAGTCGGATTCACAATGTGTTCCACGTTTCTTGTCTTAAGAAAGCAATGGGACAATTCATCAGCACTTCAGAGGAGCTTCAACCTTTGGATGAGGAGGGACAGTTGCAGTTGGTTCCTGAGGAGATATTGGAGTTCAAAAAGAAGAGATTGAGGAGCAGGGTCATCAAGGAGTGTTTGGTCAGATGGAGTGGACTTCCAGTAGAGGATGCTACTTGGGAGAGTGAGCAGATTTTGCAGCACCCTAGATTAATGTTGCTTGAGGACAAGCAATCTCGGGAAGGGAGGACTGTAATGTCCCTTTTCGAGTAGGAGCTCCAGAGAGGTAGGCTTAGTAGTCTAGACTCTAAACACCCTCATTTAGACTATAG
>ML801676.1:120674-132953 GCA_009831015.1 Picea engelmannii
ACAATTTTCTCTCGCATTGGATACCTCAATACCAAATATGGTTTGTAATAATCTTTCTTCCAGGGCACATAATGCTTCTGTTATTTGAGGTGTTAATTTACCTACCCAAACATCACCTGTTTCAATCCAAGATCCTAGCTAGCATTACAAGACCTTTTTGTCCAAATGACAAAGTGAATAAGTTTCTAAATCAGGTATTTCTCTAGTGATTCTTTCAGGACCCTGGCCCGTCATACAAATTTCAATCTTGTATCTTACGATATGGAAAGAGATAAGAATATCTTCATATACCAGACGTTCACTAATGAGTATTGTGTCTTCGAAATTGTATCCTTCCAGTAGCATTTAAGCTACTAAAACATTTTTTCCCAAAGAGAGTTTTCCCCTACTGTAGCCGTACCATCCGCCAGAATTTGTCCCTTCTTTACATTCCTCTTGACAAACTTAAGGTTTTTGATGCATACAAGTATTGGTATTAGAACATTGATATAAAACCAATTGTGTTCATAGAGTGTCTCCATTAACCGATGAAGTGATATCTACAGCATTGATATACTCATCCCTCCCTGAATCTAGAGAAAAACCAGTCAAACTGGCCGGTTTTGACCAGTTTTGGCTCAAACGAGCTGGTTCTGACAGGTTCAGACAAAAACCGGTCATTTCCAGTTTAAGGGCCCAGTTCCAACCGGAAAACCCCCAGAACTGGTCCAACCAGCCGATTTAGCCAGTTCTTGTCTGGTTTCAATGACATTGATCGTAAGAATTTTCTTTTCCTTCAAATACAAAACCCAAAACCATACAATACACAAAAACAGAACCCGTTTCTCAAATCAAATATACAAAAAACCACATTGAAGATCTGATTAAATCTCCTGTATCTCGGCAACATATCAAATATACCCATCACGAACTATCCACAGTATCGATTGCATTGCACATATAAATGGCTTAATACAGAATGCAAACAACCAAATCCCGCGAAAGTTAATATATCTGTACTTACATGTTGACAACTGCTGAATGCTCCCGGTTACCCCGAGTGCTCCCTCTGCTTTGTTTTTCCCCAGAATGGACTATAACTGCAGAATGAGACTAAAATTGAATGAGTAGGTTTTTCGATTCGCTTCCTTGTGAATGTGGTGCTCTATTTTTATAAGTTTTTTAATCGGTCTTCATTAAACATGGATGTTTTGGTTTCATATTCTAGCACAGCCGCCTAATTCGCGGCTGGTGTACATATAATTTAATAATCACTATGTCTTGCACTCTTCACAGTTCCTTCGGATGGGGCTCAACTTGCCATGCGCAGAACACCATTACAGGAATGCATGCGAAGCTATTTATCAAAGCAGAATCACTATGTCTTGCACTATTCACAGTTCCCTCGGATGGGGTTCAACTTGCAATGGGCATAATACCATTACAACAATGCATGCGAAGTATTTATCAAAGCAGCTAACCATCTACACTGGAGAATTTAAAACCTAATGAAACCAATGAATTTTACCAGAATGATCCAAATAATCAAAATATAAATTTACCACATTAAAATAAGATTGCAAAATTGCAATACTAGGTTAACATCTTCTATGATAAATACCTGGCTTCTTAGTTGGTGAACCACGATCAAAGCAGGTCGATATTTTGTTTCTCCCTGAATTCCTTACCTAGCTATCCCGCCTCCCCAAAACGGAAGCAGCATAGAGGTAAATTCCACTCACAATGGTTGGTTGGGATAGAGCGCAGAGCACTTTCTTTTCAGTTGGGTTCGGCTCTACCTTAATGTTGTTGAAATAACCGGTTTTCAGTTGGGTTCGGCTCTCCCTTAATGTTGTTGAAATAACCGGGTGAGAAATTAAACGATCAAATTAATGGGACACACATTTAGAATCTCCACTTACCCTCAGCATTATTTAATGTTCTGGAAATAACCCGGTGATAAATTAAACGATCAAACTAAAACTACTGGGACACGCATTTAAAGTTTCCACTTACCCTGAGCATTATTTTTAAAAACGCACGAAGGGGTGCAGTGGACGCTCCCAACTCGTCCAATAAAGAATCTTGATAATTACGGCTAACATTACTGGATCGATTTGGGGGTCGAAGAAAAAAAATAAATCATGATATTTCCATAATCGCCGGGCAATGAAAAGCAGCGGATACACTTATGCATCCCACACATTTCTTAAACAAATTTCATAAACACAAAAAAGATGTTTAAAAATCTTAAACGTTTTTCACTTCCTCTAAAAACATTAGAGGTGGTTATTAAATTAGATAGATGGACCATTATTATACTAATCACTTTAATCACTTCTTTTAATGATGAACGGACATGTCTTTTCTGGTTAAATTCACAAACCTTCATTTAGTTTTGGTTTCATATATTTCTCTCGTCAAACTAATAGGTATTGAAAGATGAGAATCTTGGAAATTTTGATGAATGGATTATTTTAGGTTTTCAATTTTTGATTGATTTGTTATAAAGAGTTTGTTTTTTTAGTTTATTGTTTTATTTTTATTTTTATTTTTTTTATTTTTTTTGTGTGAGAATTTGTTGGATTTAGAGATTTGAGTGGTTAATTATGTATATTTTGTGTAATTTAAGTGTTCATAATCCATTTATTAATTCAGAAATGCAATTTAAACAACACAAATTTGTGATTTAGTACACAAATTATGTGGCTAGCACATTCATATATTTTATAGAGAATATAAAATTTATTTCTTTTTTAAGTTTATATGAAGTTAATAATTATTGAGGTAATGTTGATCTCGAAATCACGAAGCTAGGGTTTGGAGCAACTCCAAGCTAGGGTTTGACAGTCGCGATCACAGCAGAGGACATCATGGTTACCAAAGGGGGCGGTAATGGAACCCCCTCATACAAGCAGGAAGTGGTGGACAGGGGGAAAGGCCCACGAGGCATAGGTTTCAAGGAATTAGTGACAAGCACCTCAGGATCATGACCAGAAAAGAATCGGGAAAACAATCAGGAAAAAAGGGATTGCATGGGGGAAGAAGTCAGAGGAACCTAAAATGATGCGCAAGAACCAGTGAACCCCAATGGGGTAGAAGGACGCAACCCGTGTAAACCTAAAACAACACCAATACCCAAGGTGATACTGGAAGATGAAGATGCATGCACTAATTTGCGAGTTCATGGGTTTGTGGCCCACAGAAAGAACGTTGCGCAACTGGATAAAATATCAATGGAAGCCAAGCGGGGAAGTGGAACTCCACTTGGGTTCGAAAGGCTTCTTCACAGCAGTATTCATGAACTTGGAGGACATGGATAAAGTCTCTAAGGGGGGGGGCATACTTCCACGCCTCAGCGGGACTGTACATGCGGCCATGGAAGGAAAACTTCTCTCCGGAGAAAGAAGCCTTCAAAAATGTACCCGTCTGGTTGAGGCTTTACTCCTTGCCGCCAGACTACTGGCTGCCATCCACCTTTGAAGCAATCGAGAACAAACTTGGAAAATATGTGAAGACATCGGAAGCAACCCTAAAAGGGAGATATACATCCTATGCAAGGATCTGCATAGAGATGGATGTTCGGGGGCACTCCCAGAAGCCATAAGTCTGGAATTCAGGGATGAGGAATGGATACAAAGTATCAACTATGAGCAGACCCCATTCAGATGCAGAAGATGCCATGAACATGGACACTTAATCAGAGAATGGCCTCTCAATAAAAAACAAGAAGCGGAAAACACCAAAATACAGCAGGATGAGGATGGGTTTATAAAGCCGAACCACGGAAACATAGCAAACAAGAAACCAAGTAAAGCCCCAACATGAAGCAATCCGGAGGCCAGGACCAGAACATAAGGGCGGGACAAGACCAACAAAGGGGAAGAAGGAGGAAAGGAAAAGGCAAAAGATAAAGAAGCTTGGGAACAAGCAACAAATGAGAACACATATAGTCCAAGCAATAAGATGGAACAAGGGGGTAGTGCAACTCGTATGGACGGAGAAACTAGAGATGCCAACACCCCCATGCAGGAGGCAGCCAGAGACGCGGAAATGACACCAAGTGAGGTAGGTACGAAAGATCATGATCTCAGAGATATTGTGGAAAGGGAAGGAATAGATCTCAAGAACATACTGGAGCAATGGAAAAGGAAGGGCGTAGACAATGTACCAGCGGAGCAACTAGATCGTATCCAATACCTCTTCCTCCTAAGGGAGGAAGCAAAATCTAGAGGACTCAAGCGCATGCACGAGGAGATAGGACACCTAGGAATCAAAGCAGATGAGGGACAACCACAGCTCTCACCCAAGCAGACGAGAAGGAAGAAAGGTAGGAAATCAAATAGTGTAGCCCTACAAGAACTAGGAGCCCTGCTGATAAACTCAGGTAAGATCAAAAAGCTCTTTCCCAACTCCCCCCCACATGTTTAAATGAAGATTATAACATGGAATATAAGAGGCCTAAACAGCCCACGAAAGCAAAGAATCCTTAAAAACAGACTGAGGAAGGAACAACCGGACCTTTGCTTCATCCAAGAGACAAAATGCATTGTAGACATAATGGAAACAATTAGCAAAAAACAATGGAGCAAGTACAAGATGTTGGTTGTCGAAGGAAAACCGATGGCAGGCGGTATTCTCACTTTGTGGAACCCACAAGTGATGAATCTACCAGCAGCCGAAGCCACCAGACACACACTTTCGGTTAACATGCAAATCATAGGTAACGCGGAGGTGATTCTATGCACTAATGTGTATGGACCCCAGATGTTGGAGGAAAAGAGAAGAATGGTCTTAGACCTAGAAAACCTAAAAGCCCATTCCAACAACCTACACTGGATCCTGGCAGGGGACTTCAACATCATCACGACACCTACGAAGAAAAAAGGAGGCACCGAGAGATTGGATAGAGATGCGAAAGACTTTTCAGCTTTCATTGACACAGTGGAGATGGTGGACATCAGAACCAGTAATGGTCAGTTCACCTGGAACAACAAACGGATAAATCAACATCATGTAGCAACAAGGCTATATAGATTCTTGGTGTCGGAGTCCATCATTCTACAGGGATTAACCTTAGATTGCAGCATCGTTCCCTGGGGGGTTCTGACCACTGGCCAATCCAATTGGAAGCAAACTTCCAAACCACACTGAAGAATAGACCCTTCAGATTTGAGAAATTTTGGATCGAACATCCCACCTTCAAGGAGAACATCAACCAATGGTGGCGGGAGGAACAACCGGAGCCAGGGACAATAATGTTCACACTATATAAGAAACTCAAGTACATCAAACATAAACTCAAGGAGTGGAACAAGCAAATATTTGGAAACATAAACCAAGAAAAAAAAATATTGAAGACAGAATGAGGAAACTCTAGGAAATATGCATAGACGAGGGCTATACAGACGATCAGAAAAGGGAAGAGATCCAAATGACCTAGGAATGGGAAGCAAGATGCCAGCAGGAAGAGACTCTATGGCGCCAAAAGTCCAGAATCAGGTGGCTAAAGGAAGGAGAGCGAAATACCAAGTTTTTTCATAGAACAACAATTGTTAGAAGAACCCATAACAAAATCTTGAAAATTCGGGATCAGGATGGGATCGAGAGAGAATCCCACAAGGAGATTGAAAATATACTGGTAAATCGCTTCCATGGGATAGCCCAGAAACCCAACCAAGACCGAACGGAGGCCATACAAAGGATAACTTAGCACATCGTCAGGCTAGTTACCGAGGAACAAAATATCAATCTAAACAAACCCATCGCTAAGGAGGAAATTGACCAAGTGGTCCAGGAGATGCCCAACGAAAAGGCCCCAGGTCCAGATGGTTTCACAGTAGAATTCTTCAAAACCTATTGGGAAGTGGTCAAACATGACATTTATGGGGTAGTGGAAGACTCCAAATGTTCGACATCCATTTTGAAAGTGCTAGATGCCACAATGATTACTCTAATCCCCAAAGAAAATGAAGCAAGGACCCCAGACCGCTACAAACCCGTAGCTTTATGCAATGTGGTTTACAAGATAATCTCCAAAGTTATAGCCAATAGATTGAAACCTCTCCTACCCACACTGATTTCACAGGAACATACAGGTTTCGTAGAAGGGCAACAAATTATGGACAACATCATCCATGCCCATGAGCTGATACACACACTGGAAATCCAGAGGAGAGGGGGGATGATAATCCAACTTGACCTAGAAAAGGCTTATGACAAGATTAGTTGGCACTATATGGTCAAGACTCTGGAAGCCTTTGGCTTCGCACAACTCTGGATCAACTGGATTGTCAGCCTAGTCTCAATGACAAGTTACTCGCTCTTAATCAATGGAGCCCCAGCCAAATTTTTATGGCCTTCAAGAGGCATCAGACAAGGAGACCCGCTATCACCCTTCTTTTTCATTCTAATGATGGAAGGACTCAGTAGAATCATAAAAAGCGCAACTGCAACAGGAGAAATAACAGGCATCAAACCTTTCAAAAATTGCCCTACCTCCACACACCAATAGTTCGTTGATGACATCTTACTCCATGGCACACCCATGGTCAAGGAAGAAAAAACATATAAAATAATATTAGAAGAGTTTGGGGAAGCCTCGGGAGCGGAGATCAATCACTCTAAATCCATGATCTATTTCTTCAATACCAACCTTGCAATTCAAATAAATTTGGCAAACATTTTGGGGTTTGAACGCAAAATGCTCCCAATGAAATACTTGGGAATCCCCCTGATGGACAAATCATGTAAAATGGCAACGTGGGAAGGAGTGATCAACAAACTATAGGAGAGGGTGAAAAACTGGACTTACAAATCCCTCAACCTAGCGGGGAGACTTATCCTGACCAAAGCAGTTCTGCAAGCAATTCCGACCTATATGATGTCAGTGTTTCCTGCTCCCAAAGGAATACTACAAAAAACCAGAGCCATCCAAAGGGACTTCCTATGGCGAGGAGCGAAAAATAAGAAAAAATGGGCCCTGGTGGCCTGAGAGAAGGTTTGCAAACCAAAATGCAAAGGATGCTTGGGGTTACAAGACCCACATGTAACCAACGAAACCTACGGGGCAAAACTATGGTGGAGATGGGTCAAAGAAAAATCATTACTGTGGGCAAACCTCTGGAAGGCCAAGTATGCCATGGACATCAACGACCAGGATCAAATTCATTTTATGGGTACAAAGGAGGGATCGGCCATCTGGAATCTATCTTAGCGCAACAAAACCTGGATCCATAAACAAAGCTTCTGGGAAGTGAGGAATGGTAAAAACAACCAAATTCTAGGAGGATGTGTGGCAACAGGAACCCAGAATGGAAAATCCGGACAGGGAGGATCTCCAACAGAAAATGACCATTCAAGGCAAAATCAAAATCCACCACTACTGGAAACAAGAAAATGATCGCGACAGATGGAGAATCTAGGACAAACTCAATCCACAAAATAGAGATTGGATCGCAACAATAACAAAAGAGGTGGAGGAGGAATTGGGGAAAAGGAAAATTGTAGTCTCGGAAGAAGAGGATCAATTAAGACGGGGAAGGAAAAATGGTGGGGAATTCAACTTAAAAGAAGCTCATAATTACATTGCGGACCATGACCAAGAAGATCCGGCGCAACAGTGGGGAAATATTTGGGGCAGCCCCCAGTGGCCAAAAATCAAAATGTTCAAATGGCTAGTACTTCACAACCGAATTCTAACCTAGGAAAACCTAAGGAAAGGGGGTTTCATAGTCCCATCACGATCCCACCTCTTTCAAGCTAAGAAAGAAACTATGAATCACCTCCTCGATGAATGTAATTACACAGCAGAGATATGGGATTGGGCAGCAAGCATCTTTCGCCAGTCCAATAGGACCTGAGGTAACATTAACGCAACCATAAACAACTGGAATGAGAGTTATAGAAAAAATGAAATGATGAACCTTTGTTGGAATCTCATGTCGGGGATGATCATATGGGCAATATGGAAAGAAAGGAATTGACGCATCTTCATGAATGAAATCCTTCTAGAAGGGAAACTCAAGGAAGCAATAATCTCACAAATACGAGAAACGATGTAGAGCCGCAACTGCCAGACCGGAAAAGTGCAACTCACAGGCCAGGACTCCCGCATCCTAAAAGCTTTTCACCTAAAAAACGGGCGCAACAACATACAGGTAGGGTGGCCACCGCAACTCCAAATAGGAGAGTGCAACTGGACACCCCCTCATGCAGGGTTCCTCAAATTGAATTTTGACGGGGCAACAAAAGGAAACCTAGGAATGACAAAGATGGGAGGGGTGATCAGAGATAGTGGTGGTAACATAATTCGGCTGTTCGCTGGGAGTATGGGAAACTCAACCAACAAGACAGCGGAATTTGTAGCCCTGGAGCTCGGTTTCGAAATTCTAAGTCATGAAAGGATGACAAACACTATCGTGGAAGGTGACTCCACTTTGGTTATCAACACGGTGAAGAGACTCCAAAATGGCACCAGAGTGGGCAAGGTTTAGAGACATTGGCGCTTGGCACACTCCCTACAAAAAATCTAAGAGCATCTGCAAATGATGAACACGGTGGAGTTGCGTTGGGTACGCAGGTCAGCGAATGGCCTGGTGAACATAATCACCAACGAGGGGGTTAGCAAGGAAGGACCGAAACTAGACACTACCTAGATCAACATCCCAAATGGACAATTCAGAATAGATTGCATCCAACTAGCGACAAAAGATCGCGACGACAGCTTAAGTGAGGAAGGTCACATCGAGGAGGGAAGCGGAAGGCATGAAGGACCCAAGAAGGATATGAATGCCCAACACTCGACCACCAATTACAATGCAGGATCAGATTATACAACAAGTGAGGCTACGACAACAAGGTCCTGTCAAGAGTAAGAATTGCGAGAAAAGACCATGGGAAAGTATAGACGGCAAACAACAGGCAGCGAATGATGTAAGGCAAGAGGGATTGACACATACCAGTATTGATACACCACTCCAAAGAATAGATATGGGGAGTAGCATAGTAGGATATCAAGCGAGCAGGGGCAAGGGCCCGCATAGGGATAACGGTCGAGTCATCATGATCATACATACTGTGACAGGGAAAAAGGATGGAAAGGTTCACCTCTACGGGTAAACCATGATTAGAAGGATGAGCCCACAGCAGGGGAAGGTCAATAAGAGAAGAAACAACATAAATAGATGCAAACAGGAAGAGTGCAAATGCAGGGGCTACCACAGATACAAGGGCAGGGAAAGGAGGAACCCCTGTGTAGACAGGAATAGGTTGAGAATCCAGCAAAGGAATTGTCATAGGCCAGACGGGATGGTGCGAATGAAGCGAACGCACAGCAAAAGAAACCCCCCGAGGAAGGAAACTTTGAACATTCCTCAAAGGGTTTCAATGATGGAGCAGGTGACAAAAGACACGAAGGGCACCTTTCATACTCTAGTTGCACCGAAAGGAAAAGCGACCATTACCCAATGGGAAAAGGAAATCAAAGAAAAACACAAGGGCAAAGCATGGGATGCTCTGACTTATGAAGCGGACTGGGTAACTGACCCGGGAGCCACACAGCCCAGGGAAACCCTCTACCACAAAATGGTGGAGATGGTGTGGCTAACAAAGATGATGATCGGCAAAGTGAGCTCAAAAATGGAAGACGTTAGACTGGAGGACAACAAGGAACACAATAAACTACGGAACGAAATCTTGAGTCGCCTCAACAGTCTGGAAACCATTACCAAACTACTAGTTGAGGTCGAGAAGGACCAGAAATCCAAGAAGGAACGATTGGCTGCTCAATTCCACCTCTACCTGCGCTACATCCATCACATGGACATCACTCCAGTCGACAAAAACGAAGCACCAACACATATCAGAAAGACTTGCATGATCTCCCAGAAGGAGGAGAACAAGGGCCAGGCGGATGAAGGAAAGAAACACATCATTATCATGGACCAGTGTCTGGTTAGTCTATTGTCAATTCAGTCCGGTCAGTCTAGTGTCAGTCTCAGCTTCTGTTTTTTTCATGTCTGTTGTGCTTATCTTTTCAAAAATTGGATATGGTAGGATTGGGTTGGTTTCCCATGGTGGCAGTCCAGTCCCACCCCTTGTTTATTTTAGAAAGCGCAACTCGGGAACCTTTGGTCTGGTTTCCTTTTTGGCAGACCAGGGAGTCCCCCTTTTTTGTATCATAACCCTCCTTTAGTAATACAGGCTCTTACACTCACTTACAATAAAAAAAACAGTTTATGTGAAGTTTTTTTTTTATGGGTTATGTATATCTCAAATTTCAAATAAGTGTTAATGTAAAATCCATAAGGTAAGTGGATAAAGTTGAGAAGTGTACAATGTAAAATTCATAAGGTAAGTGGATAAAGGTGAGCTTGGATCAGAATTCTTCTTAAGTAATAGGTAAAATTGTAATTGGGTATTAGTGTCTTGACTTCATGTACATAGTCAAGTTGAGCTAGTTCTTCATACCATATGACTCTTATCTTTGTTGACAATTAGATAGTGATGTTGGCTATCGAGGGGATATCAATAGAGGCTAAAATCACCCTTTTTCCTTATTGTAATATGAGGTTAAATTGTTATTGTTTTATTTACTACAACTCGGTTTACCATAGGTCATAAAATGTATGTCTAAAAAAGGGCTTCTACGGCATCTAGCAAGAGCGGAAGTCTAGCCCCTTATGGACCAACCAACAGGTTATTCCAGGTTGGCCAGGTTTTTCCTATTGACGATGACTTGTCATGCAATTGCTTGCTTTAAACATCGTAGTTTCTTGAACAAGGAGTCTTGTCAATGTTTTTCCATTCTTCGAAAAAAAATAGATAGATAGATAGATAAGTTATCAAGCCATTGCTTTAAACACAACAATTTCTTGAATAAGACATCTTTGTGGTTCTTTTCCCTGCTTCGAATATATAAATATGTGCGTGTATGTGTTCATGCACAACAATCTAATTGTAACATGGCATCAATCTAATTGTAGACCTTCAAATTTGAAGTATAGATGATGTAATTAACAGTAATTATAAGAAAGTTAATGTCACTAAAAAAAATAAAAAAAATCTCAATTATATTAAAAGATAATTTGCTTCACATAGCAAGGTTAGAAAATCCCCTTCCTTCAAGTAGATATCATGTATCTAGCTGTGATCTATACCCCTTTATAGAAAGTAGATGATCAAAGCCATACATTGTTTCTCAATGTGATATACAAGAAAATAGAAATCAAAAGTTGAGTGTAAATAATGTCCAAAAATAATACTGTCAGTCTCTTTACTGTATCTATTTTCGATGAGCAAAAGTGCAAATATTGATATAGATATAGGCCTCAAGATTACTTGGAAGGCAAAAAGCTAGTAGAGGTTTAGAAAGTGAGTGGGACCCTCATGCTCATCTAGCTAGTGATTATAATAAAATAATCCAACTTGTTTATGGAGAGCAGTCTTTGAGAGGGCATCAACTTCCTTGTTGTGCTTCCATAAAGTGTGCTTGTAACTGATGTGCATGAACGATGTGTGAAACTCTCTGACTCTATCCATCCAACCTAGAAGAGAGGAGACCTGGAGTTTTCCTTTGTTGTTTAACCAGTCAATAACAATTTTCAAATTCCCAATGATTTGTATATCCACAATATTTAGTCTGGAGGCCAAATGGAGTGTTGCCCAAACCCTCAGTAATTCCACCCTAATGTTGGTACCAAGACCACAGTTGAAAGTCCAACAGTAATGAGAGTTCTTTGAAGTCCTTAATAAACCACCTGCACTGCTTTGAAGACCATCTGACTGCGCAACATCGTCAAACCAACCTGTAGTCAAACCCTCTGTGATGTGTATCTTTGTTTTTGATTTCATAATTACTTATCTCGAGTAAACAACATTCCAATTTGTGTACATTCAAAGAGTTTACAAAAATAAAACTTAAAACTTACACTTCGCAAAAAAATCCCACTTTATTGTTAAAGATTAATTAACCATGTGTAAATAGCATAAAGAATGGAAGAGAAAACAACTTTAAAATAAAATAAAATAAATATTAATATACAACTTAATCCCATTATAAATATATATCACTATATTAATAAATTTTAATTAAAAAAAAATCAACATGATATTGATACCACTATCAATGATATTATTAAAATATTATCATGTCAATTCAAAAACTTACATCATATAACTCAATTTTTAAATTAATAAACTATATTATATAAATAATAATATAGTATAAAATTCAACTTTCAAATTGTCAAATCTTATTATACAAATAATTTTGCATCAAAACCTTACATCATATAACTC
>ML801676.1:163635-181463 GCA_009831015.1 Picea engelmannii
AAATAGGGTTTTTTTTATTGGAAAGATGTATTGCAATGGGGGTTCAACAAAAGAATTATTGGAGGTATTTATCAATATATAGTAAAATGAGGGGTATTCTTTAGCATCCCACAAACGAAGGTGCTATGTCTCAAGTTCTCTAAGTGAAGACCTCGTGCTTCATCCACTTTACATGGCTTAGAGATGGATCACTTGGGAAACACTTCTTGACCTAGGAAAGATCTACCCAATAGGATACCTCGTCAACCCTCCCATATCCAAGCTTGGCAAGTCGCATAATGTCTTTGAGCACTTACTTTTTTGACAGGGTAATCTTCGATGCACATGCTTATGTGGCTCATTTATTGATTTGATTTACTCATCGTGATATTTTGACTTGAGATCCTTGGAGGGCATGCTTATTTGTCTTTGCAGGACCTAGTTGGTGGACAATTTTGGAGGAACAAGCCTAGCTTGGGCTTCCATGGGGCTTGAAGCCCACAGGTTGGATGCCAAGAGCCCGCATGCCGGATGAAAGAGATATACCTTTGGAGGCCTAGAAGATGACTTGAGAGACATGGCCTAACCCTCACATGCCAAACGTTTTTCCTAGGAGAGGTAAAACATCATCTTTTGGAGGTTTGATGTCATGCTTGAGAGGCTTGAGGTGGTGATGAGTACACATGGCACATTTTAAAGGAAGGAACCCTTGGATCATGGAATAGAAGGTTGGATAAGAGACATATGGCCTTTGGATACCCAACTATATCATCTTCAACTCAATGGTTAACCTAAAAGTGCCAAAACGTCCCTCCTAAAGGGGTGACACCAATCTTAGGGTTTTCATTTGTGCAAAAAGTAAAAATTAGAATGAATTGTTTAATATTATTTTGTAAAAGGGAAATATTAGGGTTGTTGACCCCTAATCTTGTGGTTTACCCTAAAATTACGTGGACAAACTATTTTAGTGACATTTTGTATAAACAGAGATCATAAGATCTCATTTTAAATCACGACTCTCCCATTGTGAGAATTATTGGATTGGAATTTTCGCTCTCTTTGGCTAGTTTCTCTCTTGTGCTCTAGTGTATGGCTATCTCCTTGGTTATTGGTTGATGCAAGTGATGCACTAACCTTGGAAGGCTATTCTCTAGCTATTGTGGTGGTTTGTCTTAGCTTTTTCCTTGAATTGGTAAGGCTTTTTACATTGTGTTATCATTTGTTATTCAAGTCAAGGTTTTTTGCTAGAGCTAGGTGGGAAGTATAAGTGCATACACACCCACCTTAGTCTCCATCATTTTATGCTTACATTTTATTGGTTTAACAAGGGTTTTCTAAGAGAAGTATAAGTGCATACACCCTTTTAGCCTAAACCCTAGCTAGAGATACTTGCCTTCGAGAGTAAGAGGATTTACACCCCAAGGAGGTAGTAACTCTTGCTCTTTCTTTGTTTGACTCCATTAACCCAATTATTGAAGGCAATAGTCATTACTTGTTGCATTGGAGAAATAAATTGTTGCCTTGGTAAACATGAAATTTTCAAGTTTTAAAGTTGTCTCTTTGGGAAAGTGTTCCTTGAGCCTTTGGCTCCCTTGCCTCATTGAGGCATCCCCTTTCAACAAAAAATTCTTATTGTTGTTACAAAACTAACCTACAACCAATAGGGCTGCAAAAAACTAACCCTCTAATGCCTAATAACTCCTAAACTAACCTTAGGATTTAGCCCTAACTTTGCCCTAACTCTCTACTAACCCTAATGCACCTATTGGGCTAATTAGAAGTAGTTTCTAGTGGCTGGTTTTTCTGTTGTTAAGCTTGGTTTTCTATAGCCATAAGGCTGATAATATCACTGCAACAACCTTTTGTTTCAACCTTGCTTTTTTTGCTAGAGTTATTGCTTAATCATTGATGAGTTGAGCTAGCTTTCACTAGCTTGCCTCTTGTTTATTTTATCATATGCTGATCCAAGTGGATCTCAGTGGCCATCCACCTCTTCCACTAAATCACCATTTTGAGCCTGTGGTTTTGATAAACCATTATATTCACCCTTTTGATGGGGAATGGAATGTAATGTCATCTTCATTTTTTAATTATAGACATCATTTAATGATTTCCTAGTGGTCTTATGTACATGCCTATAGCATAACGTTAATGCATTGTATCGCATTAGAACTTTGCAGTTAAGCACGCTCAAGCTAGAGTAGTACTGGGATGGGTGACCTCCCAGGAAGTCCTAGTGTTTTACATGCCTATGGCATTTTATAAGCATAGTCCAATTTATCCCACACGCATCATGGGAATTGTTCCCCTCTCACTCTCTCATATATAATTGAGGTGAAGGAGGCCCTTTAAGGATGCAATGGAGTGTGATGTAAAGCTTTTTGTGAATGAAGTGTAGCCAACATCTCTTTCTTTTTGGAGATAAGCTACCCCATTCTGCCAGTTTGTGTTCTACAATGTTTTTCTCTCTTATTCATTAATAGAAGTTGGGTTTCACTATATTTCCGTGTTTCTTGCAATATCTTTGTGTATTTTCTTTTTGTATCTCTGCTATATTTATGTCTTCATGTCGTTCTCAAAATAATCTAGATCATATTCTTAACACTTATATTGCAACCTTTGCTATCTTTATTGAGCTAATATATATCATTTACTTTTGCTGCAATTAGGGACAACAAACTTAACTTGCTTGTCTAACTAACATATTGCAACTATCCTTGGATTTTATTGTGTCTCGGGCAGGTACTTTACTCTTAGTGGGTCACTCAACTCATTTGGAAAACCTTGAATCTTCCCAAGACCCCTTTCCAAACTCTTCATATCATATAGAAGTGACCTTTAGGGACATCCACTCATACTTATCATTTTCCATCTCAACCCCCCCTTGGGTCACCCAAATTCCCCCCTTGAGGTGACTACCTCACCTCTAAAGTGATGGGAACACCTGCCAAAGGTGACAGTGTGTAGGTTCTCTCCTAGTTGTCACCAATTGGTGGTTGGGTCGGGATTTTCCCAACTTACAACTTGTGCGATAACAAAACAATAACATAATCTATAGAATAAGCAAAGATAAATAAAGTTCACAAAAGATCAGTGGTGTCTAAAGACATCGTTTCAACATTTAAGCACAACACATTATGATAAGAACGTCACAATGCATTACTGAATACATATTCACCATGATTCACATACTGATAATGACCCATTGGGTCCTTTATTTATAGTCTCAAGATCTAACCAACTTCCTTGGAATCAGGAAGATCTTGTGCACATATAATCGTTGGTGATTAGAGTTGACTTTGTCAAATCCACGTTGTCTAATTGACTAGTCGAACCAAGTCGATTTTCCATCCATTCGTCCAACCTGTAGTCAAGTGCTCAATAGGCCGATATATTGACCAACCATCTTCAACTGCTCATCAATTGTCCAACCAATAGGCTCGTCAATTAGATGACCAACTGTTGTCTAATTCTGGTTGCTTGCCTAACCAACTATCTCCAACTATGAGTCAACTATCCGACTGACTGTCTCCAGTAAAAGTGGGATGAACCAAAAAAACTTGAGGTTCCAACACCCCCCCATCAACACATGACTTTGGAGATTCAAGAGGTGAAATTAAGTTAGTAGGACACCCCCCCCATAATTGCAACTGCTTGAAGCCTGAGCATATCACAAAGTTTAACATACTTAGCTTCAGACAATGGTTTGGTAAATATATCAACAATCTCATCATCGGTTCCGTAGTATACAAGAGTGGCAACTTTCTCTTGAACCAACCGCCTTAAATAGTGAGCATGAAGTTCGACATGCTTCATTTTACTGTAAGTGACAGGATTGTCAACAACTTGAATAACGCTTTGATTATCACAATAGAGAGTGGTCGAGGTTTGTACAATGTTGACTAAAAAAAATTGTCACCTATTGTTAAAGTCTGCAAACTATTGCAACACTTATATACATTTATTACGAAATAATAAATAGCCGGGGTCCCCTAGAAGAAAACATATAAGGGACTATTTTCAGGCGTAACATTTTCCTCAGTGTGATTGCATATCGCCATATAAGTTGTGATTTGATTTCAATCACGATGTTTTAAAGTAATGGTATACTGATTCAGGTTCATGTGGTGGTATCAACACACATGTTTGGATGGTGCAAAAGGCTTGTTGCACTTGAGTCCGGTGTATGTCAGTTATGGTAACTTTGTTTCACTCAACATCCTGGTAGCTTGGCACTTGAGAAATTTGCAAATAATGTGATATGTTTTGTTCCTATGATTATATGCATAATAAAAACCAATTATATGCATAATAAAAATCAAAGTAATTTCTTATGCTATGACCTTCAAAGTATTTTAAGTTTATGAATTCAAAAATTATAAACTTTTATGGTTTATATAATTTGCTTGAGTTTGGTATACCTACATATGAATATGCCATAAGGAAATGGAGTCAAGATATCACAAGGCAAAAATTTTGCAAACCATACACATATGAGATGTTTTGACTCATATACAAAATCGTTGTTTATATAGTCATATGATGCACACATGTCATGGTTGTATGATTTAAACCACTGGACTTGGTTTGTGTGCACACATTGATATCATGGTACAACGATGGAGATATGCTAAAGGTAATATTAATTGGGAAATGGTATAGCACATGGCATAAGTATTAAATTTTACACGACATATATTTATGAGAATGTATGGGAAAAAGTCAGTCGTTCACCTTGAGTTTGACATACAATATGGTATAATGCCATATGGATTGATGTGATATATGATATCACTTGTTTCGAGGTTACATATCATAAAGCATCAGTTCCAAGGTTTATTTGGTTTAATGTTATGTGTTGAGTCGGCATAAGTCATATGGTTTTGTTTGATATGCAATTTATGTTGGGGGCATGAGGTTCTGAATGGCGACGTGATGGACTAGCTATGCATTGAATAGCAAAGACATGGGCATTTACTCCCACAATCCCATGTTTTATCATCTCATTCTGTTTTGGGTTTTGGTCATTTCGTTTTGTTGAGTCTGTGGAGAAAGAAAACTCAAGCTCGGCCTTGGAACCTTGCTTTTGGTGGTTGCAGCAACCGTCTTAGCATCAAACAATTGGTATAAAAAATCTCCTAGGCAAAGTATGTACTCATCAGTATGTGGAACATCTCTTACATATGTTTTGCAAATTAATGAGTTAGCAATGATTTTGGTTTTGACTGGTATTGAGTGTGTGTGGTTCTTTTTCCATGTTTTTTGCTCTATAATGCAAATATTGTGAATGTTATTCGAGGGATTCTATTTGCAAAGGAAAAGGAAATGGTTTTGTTTGTTCCTTTTGTTGAATGCATTCTTCTCTCAACTCATTTCTCACTTTCCATTTCCCTGAAGATTTATTCGCCATGGCTCTTGAAATGTTCTTGAACTGAACCTTTTTTTTTGGTAAAAGATTATGAGTTCCGACCTGGATTCATTTTTTGTATAGTCTATCTACAATTTAAATATGCCCAGCTTTCAAAAACTCTTTATTTTGTTGAGTATGGTTGAGAGTTTCAATCGGTGTTGACTATATGGATATGGGTCGTGTGTTGTTTGGATTATGGTTGAACCCACATCTACATATTGGATCACTGTTGAGTTTAAGTTTTGTTTCAACTTTGAATAACATACAATGTTTTCACTTTTGGAGAATTATATGACCAACATTGAAGTGGTTTTATTTATGTTGAGTTTGAGTCGGGTATTAAACCCGTGCCCATATAAATGGATGGTTGGTTTTGGATTGGGTTTTAGATTTGGTTACAAACTGTTCACTCTTGAATCAATGATGATTTCGGTCGACCCTTGTTTTTATGTTGAGTTTGTTATTCGGTTTCAAAACTAGGTTTGAAAATGTTTGTGCCCAAGATGAACATGTATTGGTTGCCTGCTTGGTTATGTTAAACTGTGAGTCCCTCGACAAACACATAGTCCGAGAGCACATTGATATGAGTTGTAAACCTCATCTACTCATGAGGTGTTGCCACGATCTAGTGATGAGTTGTCTGTGGATCTAGATCTAGAAGTGGTCCTATCTATGTACTATAAATTCATATCATCAGATCAATACAATGTGCATCATAATGGATTAAGGCCTTTTCTTCCAATTTCTTGTCATGTTATGCTTGTGCTCCAATTCTTAACATGGTATCTGAGTCACGATGAAGAGCGAGTGATACTATCAAAGCATCCTTAAGTCTTAAGGGGCCCGGTAGTTCCTTCATGGTAGTAATCCATGGAAGGCAAGGTGTAAGTGGAAATCTGTCAATGGTTCATCATGAGAAAAATTGTCTCAATCAAGAGGAGTCCACAATCAAGCGAAGAAGCAATGTTGCAAACAAGATTTCTGTAAAAATTTTAGTTCTCCTTCACATGAAGATTGATTGATTGATTTTAATGACGTACACGAGGCTGAACAACCTAAGGGACCAAGAGAATAACAACCCTAACTCATCTTCACACTCTTTTCAATGTCGGATCTTCTGCTATGAATCTTAACTAGAAGACTAGCAATATGGTCGACCTTTAAGTTGTTTTCATACTGACCGTGGATATCCTCGTAGGCTACACATTCCATGACAAAGTGTCACTCCGTCTCCACCACACCCTTATTGGAGAATATGCGAGCTCTCTCCTTCCAAACTTCCTTGGGTACCCTCCACCTACGGGTTTCACATCTAAGGTGATGTGAACCTGTCATGCAAGTAACAATCTTGCTTTTCCTTTAATAGCTACCCCTAAATATGTTTTCTCGCTATGATCACAATTTGAATTAAACTCCTTGATGATTTTTTGAATAGTGAATGATCTCGTGGTCTAGGTCCTTGCCATATCATTGTTAGACCGAGTACTCCAAAAGAAGTTTGTATGTTGGTAAATGAATATTGGTTTTGTTGCAGCGAAAGTATGCAACTAAAGAGGAGCTATCAAAGAGCGATCTGTCACGACGGATTCATTATCAATGATCTAGTAATATGTGCAGCGCGAGATCCGTTACATATCTAAAGTATGGTTCGAGGCATTGAAATCTTATGATATGTCCATTATCCAGTAAAAATTTGTTATTGTTGGTATAATTTTTCTATCCTTTGAAAGTTTTTTTTTTTCAGTTGAACACTGGTTTTGTATTCCCAAGACCTGTTCGCATTAAATCTAGGGTTCCATGCTTCCATTAGAGCAATTACTTCCTATTGTAATCTTCTTTGATTTGCATTCGGCGAGCCTGTCAAGCGAACTCAGCAAGGATCAAACCCTAGACAGTAAAGAGCACATAATTCTCCACACAGTAAAGAGAATCGAAAAAAAAGGGCACATAATTCATGGTCGTTGTTTGTATGTCTGTATGCAAGATCACCCAACCAATCTATCTCTGGTCGTTTGTTCGCATGATCGCCATGCGCAACCCATGCACATGCATCTTTTATTGACAATTTTTTTACACATGGTGCTAAAATGATTTTTTCTTTATATCGAAAGAGTTCTCTGCATAAGCCACAACAATAAGAAATGAGTAAATCTTAATTGGTATATGGAACACCACAAATCGTGAGACCCTAATTTTGTAAAAGAAAAGGGTTTACCTTCCTCAAATCTTAAATGGTGTAGTGAGACCCTAATTTTGTAAAAGAAAAGGTTTACCTTCCTCATTTGATCCTTCACTGATATTGGTATTAGTTGGTTGAAGTTTAAAAAAGTCTGGTCAAAGCATTGTTAAGAAGAAAGTAAGTTGACGACTTCTCATTGTAATTGGACACATTTTTGTGTTCACAAGAAGATATAAAGTATCCATCTCCCAGAAGCTGATTCGGCCTGATGGCTGTACTTCAGAGCTCGAGCAACAACTTCAAAATCTTTTAAAACTCGGGTAGGAGTGTAATATGAGTGTACGACTGCACTACCGAGAGGTCTTCGACGGCTCGTCGGTTATGGACTTGATAATCTTGATGATCAGATTGAAGGCTTCAGTGATTTCGAACAAAGACTTGATTGGACGTTCAGGATGGCCAGGTATGCGAACACGAGACATATTGTAGAGGGGCTGACTCAGGCTTAGTGACAAACTTCCCTTGGACAATAACACGACAAGTGATAAGACTCAGGTAGCTTATCTATTAATCATAAGTCTACGAAGCAAGAGGCAACACAAACTCTCCATATGTTTGGAAGAGTAACCAAACGGTGGAGGACACAACTCAATATAGCGAGCAAAGCTTCCTAAGGTCGTACTACATCCCAAAGTCTGATGAATCAAACAGACAGATGTGCTTTATCCAAGGGCGACTCATGATGCTGGCAATAAAGAAAATACTTTTCCCATCCTCTTTTTGGGGTATATTTGATTTTTTTGTTCTTTTTGATGATTTTGACAAAGAATAAAGGAGTATTACGTTACAATGGAGGAACGAGTACAACAAACATACAAGCTCAAGGCACAATGACAAGACTGATGTTCTAGGGAAATTATACTCGAGAAAAATCCTCCAGTGGACAAAGGTGTTAAGACGCAGAGGCAAACTGTTACTAGGCTGACGGGTAAAGGATGCAAATGCGGTTGATAGAACACACAATGGTAACGTCCTTGGATGTAAGTTTAACGAGCCCAGAGAAGGTAAGCTTGGTGGTTTTTCATATTTAGAGAGTCTGAAAAAGCATAAAAGGAAACTCCCTTGGGGTACCTTTTTCGACAGTAGTCTAGTCGGTTCGAAAAAGGGGTAAACTAGCACCGATTAGACGTCAATTCAAAACCATTTTAACGAGTGTGACAAGGACAAGATCTGTGATCTGTGATCTGTGATGAAGATCTTCCCAAGGTTTGTCCGGACTAGTCATTGCTTTGATTACTGCTTCGTCGGAAGGCAAGACTAAATCTAACGAATCAATGTTGGCAAGAGAACCCTGAGCCCATATAGGCTCTAGAGGTGGATCCAACTCTTGTGCGGGAATCGGATCAGTAGTGGCCGAAGCTTGCTGGACTAAAGAGTATGCTACTTCAATGGCCGACAAGGGCATGGACATGCCGGTGTGCCCTGTCTCATCCATCGTGGCTAATGGGGAAGGAAGAATCCATGGATCCTGAAAGTAAGTCATGCGGAACGATGAGACGTGAAAAATCTCAGCCTTGTGGTGAGTCGATATAAACTTGACATCGCCATGAGGAGGTGGGTAATCGAAAGTACCCATCAAAGATGGGCACAAACCAACTCCTACGTTAACGACACCGGCTTGAGGATTATATATCAAGGGAACCGTGGATGCCCCCAAAGCTGGGTCAGGTCTAGAGAAGGACAATTGATCGATAGTCACTATCCGGCCTTCATGTGCAAACAATAAGACTCGGAAAACTGTAGCGACCACAACTTGTATAGAATAAGTCCAACTACGACCTAACAAGAGATTGTAGTTGAGGGGGGCATCGACTACCTCTACTTCAACGCACATGGTCTTCCCTCCTAACTGCACAGGGAAAGAAGGAATGATGCCATGTGGTCGAAAAGAACGACCGTCGAACGCAGTGAGGAGATTAGGTGATGGAGACAACTCGGGCTGACCAATGGCTTTCCAGCATGCTAACGACATAACGCAAGTCGAAGCGCCCTCGTCAACCACCGTGCGGAAGATATTTCGTGTAAAAGTTTTCGTGGGATGAGCCACTACTATCTGAAACGCAACGTGGTAAGGCAGACGAGGTTTCAAGTCAGTCGTATCCAACATGATGGTACCCGGGTTAGAAGTCTCAGTAGAGCCTAAAGTAGTCAGCAAGGCTTTTATCTGAGCAGGGAAACTTTGGAGGACCTCCAAAGCGGACATAGCACAAGGGGTTTGGGATAAATCTTCCACTACAGAGTAATTCTGGGTGGCCCTTGTGTTTGGATTGTGAGAAGCTTTCTTAAATGCACCCTTTGGAATGCGTGTCATCGTTTCTCCCAACATCTTCTCGATCTGTAGAGGAAGAGATGGGATTTCAGCTTCTTTGCCCTTCTCAGAGGTGCTTGGTTTACTATAGTCATGCGCTCTAGTTGTTATTAAAGCATCACCCCTAACCATATATACGTTCGCGGATGAGGAATTGTTTGGGGGAGGGCAGGTTTCTTGGCTGCCCCCTTCGGCACGTGTAGAGGCTTGAGTTAAATTTTGCCCATGCTGAAAGGGATTAGTCAACACGGCATGATGTTGCTGTGTGACAAACTTTTGGGCCTCTGCAAATCGAGGACATAGATGAGTCGGGTGGTCTTCCGCACATAAGTTGCACGAATACCTCGCCTTCTTCTTTTCCGTGGTGCCCTTGCCAACATTATCAGTGGGTTTTTTATCCCCCTTACCCTTCTTGCGTTGTTTTTTCTTCCATTCAAGCTGCTCGGTGGCCTTTGGGTTAGTCATCTGCACGGAGTGTACTTCTGACGTTTGGGTAGGAGGAGCAGCCAAAGCAATAGTCTGGCTGGCCACTGAGTGTTGTATAGATAACTGTTGCAATTGTTTTGTCAATTGCTCAGTGGGCTTGGTTTGTGCCGAACCAACGATACCATCGGCATGTGGTCCGACTCTCTGTCTGGTTTTATCCAGTATTGATCGTGGTGCATCTGGCAGGATGTTGTACAATAGACCAGACTGAGAATAGATAAGCTCAAACAGTTGAGCCCTTATGATGACATCTTCTTCGGAGAAAACCCCAGAAGTTGCGACGTCTTTGGATAATTGCGGTACTAAAGACTTAAGGAACCACTCAAGCAAGAATGCTAGTGGGACTGGTACTTTGATTAGACTCTTTCGACGTCTCCACTCTCGGATATGATCAGAGATATGGTCCGTTGTCATCTGTTCGAAATTGGCAAGCAGCTTTGTGCCCGCATCGTATCTCACAGGTAATTGGAAATGGTTAAGGAAGGCCATAGCCAGTTCGCCAAAAGAGGAATATCGTGAGCGATCAAGTTCGATGTACCATTTCGTGGCACTCCCAATAAGAGTGCGTTGAAACAATCACAACTGGACGGAGTCATCTTTCAGTGAGTTAGATGAACACCAAAGATGGAAAGTAGTGACGTGATCACCTGGATCTTCGTTAGGCTTGGCCTCGAACTTTGGAATGTCCGAAGGCAACTTAGTTGGCATAGGAGGCCAACGTGGACCGTGAAAAATGGGATCATTTAACAACCTTGTCAAATCGGGCAAGTGTAATGTTGCCAGGAATGGTAGTTTGGGTTGCTGCTGATAGCCTGGGAAAAAGGGTCCTGGAGTTTGACTGGCACCAGGTTGCCAGGAAAAGTTTGGCCGCTGGCCCGGATTTTGGTAGAAACCATGGCCCTGACCAGCGTAAGGATTTTGCATCTGTGGAGACATCATTGGTTGATTCTCCATGAAGGACAAAGGATGTTGGGCATTCATCGTGTTTGACGGACTTTGGGAAGGATTACCCCATGCCGGTCTTGATGGGAGAGGCATAGAAGTCTGTCCGGGGTTTCATTGACTGTGGAAAGAATTACCCCAGAATGACATTCTAGAAGAAGGAACGGATCCTTGTCCTGAGTTCCAAAGTCCTGGTATATGTGTCCCCGACGTAGGAATAGTACCCTGCGCCGGAGTAGACTGTCCAAAAATGGGTGTGCCCCCCGATGGGAAAGCAGTGGATGCGAAAGTGTTGTTACCAAACGTCCCGTTCCAAACAAATGGTAATGAACCCACCAACAAAGTTTGCGTAGGTGTTCCTTGACTCCTGGCTCCAAATGAACTTGTGTGTGCAGGCTGCCCGGCGGACTGCTGATGCAGACCACCAAGCGAAGGGAACGAAGGAGAGATATGACCTCCAGCGTAAGGAAAAGCATTGAAAGGGACATGAATGCCCCCAGGTTGACCTTGCAGAGGAGCGTTAGAGCTCCCTGCCCCCAGACCCAAAGTATGTAAAGTGGAGTGAGTGAGTGCAGGACTGGTACCCGAACTAGGCATACTGTATGAGAACGGAGGGCCTGTCACACTAGGTGTCAAGGGAGGTGTGGCCGTCGCGATAGATGGGGTCGGTCCACTGTGCGACGTAGTTGTGGCCGAGACCATAGTGGCTCAGACCGATGATGACAAGTTAGGAGATGCTTCTCCTGTGGTAGCAACGGTGATGGGAATGGAAGAATTCCCAGAGGAAGTAACAATGTTTGTTGCCATAGATGTGTGAGGCACTGACAAGCGTTCGTAAAATTGAATTGGAACAATAACTTGCGGCCAAGTATCAGTGGTTGGGGTGTCAACCGAACCAAGATTGGCGATTGATTCCTCCGGGAGTTGTTCGGGCTCAATGGTTTGTAACCCGGTTGCTTCGAAAGACCCTTGTTGGTCTAGCCTCCGCCTCAATGGTGGCGGGGGTGGCTCCAGTATAACCGGCGGCAGGCCCAGAAACCTTCGTGACCGACGGAGCTCTGAATCCTCCACTGTGTGAGAAGATCCATGACACGCTAAGGTATTCTACATGTGCAAACAGTAACACTCACTAAAAAGAAGCTCCTAAGAGATAAATCAAGCAAACACTAAACTAATTGGAAGAACAATTACAACAACCAACACTAGAGCAACTTACCGGTGCAAGTGCAACTCGAAAATGGAAGCACCCTCCAGGTATACTCTGCAAAGCGTGGCCCGATGTCTATCCTAGGTACTGCGGTATACCCCCACAATCACCTGTGTATGTCCCTAAAAAGATTGGCAATTAGTTTGCCAGCATGCGAACAATCACCAGGCGGGTACAGTCGATAGTCGGGTAGACCACAATGAGCAGGGTATCAAGCCCGAAACCTGTCAAGGGTATCGAGAGAAAATGGTTCGGAAGACAACTGAGGACCTCAAACGGATTCGAGACCCACGAAGCCCCGTGGCAAATACAAACAATGGAATCCCTCAACAAATCCTTGATATGTGTTCTCCACTGTGCTTGGTCCGACTTTGGAGGGGTTATCTCCGCTACCTTTCCTTACGCGACCTCGTGTTTAGCCCTTGTGTTAGAGGGGGTTCCCAGATAACTTCCATGTAACTGGACTTCTACACTCCCTATCACAGACTTCAATGTTTGGTTTGAGTGGCCTTGGAGAATTTACTCTCCAACCTATTCCAAGGCCCTAATCCTGAGCTAGTGTATGAACCCTACAAACAAAAGAGTCTAATAGATTTTAAATTAGCATTTCTTCTATGGGCTTTTTAACGTCACAAGGTATGAAGGTGAAACTGATGGTGTGTAAAGACTCAAAGCAAAATGAATAAGAAATGCTTGGAAACAAAAACTTTTACAAAAAATGCAAAAATCAACAACTTTTCACAAAGAAAGACTTCTTTTTCTTTTCAATTTTTTTTAAGATTTCATGCAGCAAACATAAAGGAATTTCGCTCAATCTGTGAGCTACTTATGCTCTAAATGCACTGCAAAAACTTATGAAAAAAGACTTCTTCCTAGCTATTGATGCAGCAACACAATCTTCAAACAAAGAAGCAAAGGAAAAAGAGATGATGATTTATTTATTTATTTAAGTGCTTAAATGAAGCAACAAAGGGAAAATGCCGACAAACACAAAACCAAGAAAACAAAATAAAATTCTGGCTTAAAGCACAGATCGCAAAGAACCAGAGCAAAGACACACAATGACAATCAAGAAAGCACCGACTCCTATGCTTGTCTAAAAACCATAACACAAAATCTTTCTTTTTTATCTTTTCTATCACTAATCAACTAAGAAAGAATAGGCTAAGGGTAAGAGGCCCTAACCTACTGACTGTGCAACCCTAGAATCAAACTCCTGAGAGGAACACTTCTCACCATAGGAGGGGATGACTGCCCCACCCTAATTAAAAAACACCCAATCAAGCCCGCTACTGTCACTGAAACAGCATGCGTTCAAACGCGTGCTGACCTACGACAGCGTGCGGGTACCCGCAGACTGCACTTGCACAGGCGTGTATATATAAACTCTAAGACAAAACCAAACACAGGTAGCCCAGACCTGGAAAAGGCCTCTGGTATTGACAACGAGGGTCTCTTGAAGGCTTGGATGCTTCTTCCAACAGAAAAGAAAAATAATTGCAAAGAAAAACAAAAAACAATCAAACAAACTGAGACGAGACTATGAACCACAAGACTCAGACAGGATTCAGAAAGCCCCTTGAGAACGTATAATCCTGACAAGGAGGAGGAGGACTGCCTCTTTAAGCTTTTTGCCTCCTACACGATATTGAAACCACTACAACAAGCGTTCAAACACGAGCTATAGAAGGTTAGGGCGCGAGTTACATGCGGGCAGGCCTTCTGCAGGCCACGTGTACCTCTGTGTGTCCCGATAATCACCGTCAAGCAACAGTCAAGGAAAAAATGGTATAAAGAACCAGGTTCCCTGCTAGCTCTGACCTAACAGAAAATAGACATGCAAAGAAACAAAGAATCTAATCCTTTAAACTACCCAAAAACCTCAACTAAATCCGGAACACCCTAAAGAGTAAATCCCCAGTGGAGTCGCCAGTTCTGTTGTTGGGAAATAATACCCTACGGACTAGAAAGCTAGGGTTAGACTTGCATGCAGATCATGACCTTTAAGAAATCACTTTTAACCTACCACCCTAAAACCTAAAACCCCTTTTGCACATACAAACATGGAAATAACCTACTAACCTTTTTACTGATGTTTGGTGTAGATCCTCCGTTGTGCTTTATCCGCTTGCTTGCGCTGCTCCTTCCAAAGACAATCCTGCAATCAAGACAAAACACTACGCATGCATGCTATTCTTCTACTTGAGGGTTAGAGATTAAGCATAAACCGAATAAATCATATATAACTTATGCATTGGGACGGGAAAAGTATTCTTTTATTATATTCAAAATGAATCAACTTACAATGAGTGTTGAGACCAGCCACCGTTCCTTGATCCTGATCTTGGGCTCCTCCTCTTCTTTGTCCTCCAACTGCTTTGCTTGAATTCTTCTTAGGCTTGAGGAAAGGCTAAAGGGTTGGGACAAATGGATTCGACAATTGGGCAGAGTTTCTTTGCTATCTTTTTCCTTCTTCAAATAGTACCCCTACCCCTTATTTTATAGGCTAGAAGGAGCTAGGGTTTTGGATGAACTCTCGGCAATGCATGGCTGGGAGTTTCAGTTAACTGACCTATAGCTTTTGTCCCGTCGGCAACTTTCCTATTTTTGTGCTTTGTTAGGTAAACGCGGGCTGTAGTAGGCCTGCTAGCGTTCCAAAGCGTGCAGTAGTAGGCCTGCCAGCGTTCCAATGCGTGCAGTAGTGAGTTAGGGCGCGTTGACTTAACTCAAAAGGATTTTCAAAGAGGTTCCTTAGCATGGCTTTGGAAATGAATGGATATGAGTTGGCCTGATGCCAGGTAAGCATGTGTGGTGCAATTTAGGGTTATAACACATATACCAGGGTCCCATGGATAATTGTGGACCATAATGCTGAAAAAGACTGAAGAACCAAAGTCCCATGTAGAAAGGAAATCCATCATGCTGAAGTAGTCCAACCGCCATTGTAAACCAAGGTCACATGTCCAAGTTCTCATGTGAACTCCACACAGAAGATATCGACACCCAATAACCAACTGGAAATGATGCTCCCAATACTGACACCTATTATGTGGATCCAAATAAGAATATTCATCCACATAGTGGGAGAGGATCAAAGATGAATCTGGAAGAAAGAATACCATTGTCAAATATGCAGACTGAATGCTGGTAACTAGCTCCTGATGTGGGACATTGATGTTCTCTACAGAAGGTGGAGTAGAGTCATCAAATAAAATATGGAAGTGGTTGTCATCACATAAATGACAACTATCGATATACCAATCATCACAATCGTCCTCAAAATCATACCAAGCATATATTTCTTGATTATATTCATCCCTAATGTTTGCCATAAGAAATCTCTCATGCATGTTATCCAATGAACTACGAAAACTATTATTGAGGCCATCTACAAGGTCATGAAATTTGTCATGTAATGTGTCATACAATTGAGATTTGAATGCTTCAAGATTTTTTTTGAGGTTTTGAGAAGAAATAGCCATCTGAGCACCCTATGAACCCTTCGGTCCCACAGCCGTCACGAAAAAACCCCAAAAAATAGAACAATAAGTTACAACAGAAAATCGCGGTTTTTTCTGAAAAAACCCTAAAAAACTGTTGAATTTAAAATGCTCATAATTTCACTTCTCGGACTCTGTTTCGGCTGATTTTTGTTTTTAAATTCAGTGAAATTGTGAGAGGAACTCAGATATGTAATTTGTTTGAGAAAATTTGGCCTCAATCTTCTATAGAAATAAAAACAAATCGCACCGCCGGCCGAGGAAAAAACCCTGAAAAATTGCAAATTTTAAAATTCCAATATCTTGACCTTTCAGACTCCGTTTCAGACGATTTTTTTTTTAACTTGGGTTTTTTTCTGAGAGGAACTCAGATCTACAATATGTTTCTGCAAATTTTGCACAAAAATATACCGAAAAGTTCTGGAATGTCACGGTCCTCCTTTTTCTTCTCCGAAAAAAAAATCTACAAAAATAAAAAATATTTGCCCATAATGTCTGCCAAGAAAAGTGCTCTGATACCACTTGTTAAGAACCAAATACCTGAATACAAAATATCACAATAGATCCAAAGATATCCGAATACAATCACCACATAAGATATATGAAACTATATAGAAAACCACAACTTTATTATATCAAACCCTTGAGGTAGGGCAACACCATACAATGGATCCTATTATGAAAGGGATTCTCTCCTGTTCATTTGCCTTTTCGAGGGGGCATCCTCCTATTGAGCTACCGCTCCAAATACAATAATTCTCTTCATGTCTCATTACATTGCTTGAATCCCTTTATATAGTGCTACCATCACCTAAGAACATTCTAGAGGATGAATCTTCTAGAAGTAGAACCTTCTAAGAAGTCCTCTTACATTTATTATATCTAATTACCCATTTATTATATCTAACTACCATAGTGGGCCTTATTTAATAATATAGTGGACCTAATCCACCTTATATTTAATGGTCTCCACTATCATCACTATGGGCCCTTTGAGCCCCTCCACTACTCTTTAACTACCTTACATTCCATCCCCCTTATGAAAGCGTTGTCCTCAACGCTTGATGTACAACCATATACCAGAGTCCCATGGATAATCGTGGACCATAATGCAGAAGAAGACTGAAGAACCAAATTCCCATGTAGAAAGGAAAGCCATCATGCTGAAGTAGTCCAACCGCCATTGTAAACCAGGGTCACATGTCCAAGTGCTCATGTGAACTCCACACGGAAGATATTGGCACCCAATAACCAATTGAAAATGATGCTCCCAATACTGACACCTATCATGTGGATCCAAATAAGAATATTCATCCACATAGTGGGAGAGGATCAAAGATGAATCTGGAAAAAACAATACCATTGTAAAATATGCAGACTGAACGCTGGTAACTAGCTCCTGATGTGGGACATTGATGTTCTTTATAGAAGGTGGAGTAGAGTCATCAAATAAAATATGGAAGTGGTTGTCATCCCATAAATGACAACTATCCATATACCAATCATCACAATCGTTCTCAAAATCATACCAAACATATATTTCTTGATTATATTCATCCCTGATGTCTGCCATAAGAAATCTCTCATGCATGCTATCCAATGAACTACGAAAACTATTATTGAGACCATCTGCAAGGTCATGAAATTTGTCATGCAATGTGTCACACAATGTGTCATACAATTGATATTTGAATGCTTCCTCTGATACCACTTGTTAAGAACCAAGATAGATCTACAAATATAATCACCACAAATAC
>ML801676.1:181563-194345 GCA_009831015.1 Picea engelmannii
TCAAGAGAGGGTTGACCTCTCCATCCTTGCCCCTTCCTTCCACCCAAGAATATATGAGAGATAATAAAACTTTACATTAAATTATCACCATCAACCAACCATCACATAGAACCTGATAATGCTTCCTAAGACTTCTTCAACTTTTGTAATTATTCACTTCTTGGAATAATTTGATCCTGTAGATAATATTACTCAATGTATTCTCTGAAACTCCTCCAAGTTTCACTCCTTGAAACTTCCCAGAAAAGGAGTTATAGAGAAAATGGTAGACCTTATTCAATTCTGGTTTATTTAGGAGAGTGAACTTGTACATAATTCCCCGTGCTCAACATTTAACATCAGATTCTGAAATTCATACACGGGAAACTAAAGCCCGTACTCTTTCCAATGCAATTGGTCTCACTTAATTTGGATTCTCTATGAAGACGTTATGACTGTTTTACCCAGAACACCTATTCATGACTAGCTTCAGGACTAGTCAAAAACCCTATCTTCCACATAGTGTATCTCCAAAATTATAGCGAATAAAGAGCTGGAATTTTTACCATAGGTACCTAGATATGTCTTCTCAATAGTCTCTGAATTGCACCTTCTGAATCGTTCTAGAAACAAAGTTATAGCGAAAATGGTAGGATGACCTGTAAATATCATACCTTAGAACACATCACCAAAAGACTTCATCCTCCCTTGAAATTCGACCTTCTTTACTTAAGATTTCCTCATAAATTCAACTTATATATCCTTGTTCATTAATAAACTTGTGTGTGTTTAAAAATGAATATATAATGAGATGTATTTATACCCTTTATGTCACTTCCTTTTCACATTAGGACCAACATGTAGTTTCTGCTTCATTTCACATTGCCATCTTCAAAAATTCATTTTTCCTCAATCGCGAGGATCCACGTGACGTTCCACATACCATCGGAAGTGACACGACTTATACTATCCATCCATGAGTGTTGTATCTGCATGTGTAATTTCCTTCATGTCTATCTACTTCAATCAAGTGTGGGGTCCAAGAGCCAATGGCTAGGGTTGACATCAATGACAACAACCAATCTTCCAACAATCAGAAACAATGGCTAACTATTTTATGAGGATTTCACAGATCAAAGACTAGTTAGTAGACATTGGAGATCCAGTCGAAGATGTTGAACTAGTAACCACTATGCTAAATGGTTTCCCTCCCTCTTGGGACCCATTTGTCCAAGGAATTTTCGCAAGGAGATTTCCCAAGTTTGACAAGTTATGGTCAGATTGCACTCAAGAGGAATCCAGGCTGATATCCAAGACACAAAAGACTAATGAGGATGAAAATCAAGCACTTGTTGCCCAAGTGAAGAAGAGAAAGAAAAGGGAATAAGGAAACCCGAAGAAGTCTAAAAGACCTCATTACAAGAAGGATGCATCAAAGATCAGATGCTACAGTTTTCAGAAGCTGGGACATTACGCCTTTCAATGTCCAGATATAAATGAATAGGAGAAGAAGAAACACCATGCACATGCAACAGATGTCGAAGGGCACTCAAAGGCATCAAAGGATGAAGAATTTGTCTTTTAAACAATGGTGTTTCCATATGAACGATAGAAGGAAACTCAAGTAGGACAACAACACCAGACTCCAGGTTTGCATATCAAGTTTGATATTTTATATTATTGTTGCTTAAGAAAGTATTGCACCTAGGATAACAGTCTTTACAACTTTATTATTTGTTATTGCTATCAAATATTTTAGGTGCACCTGAATATTATCGGTGTGATTACCATTAAGAAAATGCTCATTGTTAATGATATAGTTGTCTGCAAGATGAAATTGATCTCCTCTAGGAGATGTTCTTGATTACTAACCATTCCATGGAGGTTACCATGGAAATGTTGTTCTTGTCTCTTGTTCCAGGCAAGTCACAAGTGATAGCTCTGAGAAGGAGCTATGATGGCAGTGGTCGGAGGAAACTATTTAGATAGTCTTTAGCTAAGACATAGAACTGTGTACACGAACGTACACACCCATGTGAAGTAGAAGATGAAGAAGAGTATCTCTTATGGATATTGACTGTGAAGAGCAGAAGGCTCCAAAGATGTTCATACGATTATTTTTACCACTCTTCAGATCATCAGGAGGAGTCAATAGTGCCAGAAGGGCCTACCTAGAAACGATGCAGTAAACAAGCATGTTCTTGTGATACCCTGCATAATGCAAAGCATATACAGATACATGAAATTGATAAGCCATACTATGAAGAGAAATAGATGACTCCACCAGTGGTGAGGCAGGAGACCCCACCATGTACCGACTCAGAAGGAGCTAGATTTCAGAGGGAGTCAACCCTTTGGATCCAGTAGGGAGGAGAAACCTCCCAACAAAGTCCATAAGAGATCAGACTTCAGAAGAAGTCAACAGATGCAGCATAAGCAGGTGGCTCTGAAGATCGTATATACTCAGAGGGACTCAAGCTTCAAAGGGAGCATGCAAATTCAGAGTGAGCCTGATCTTAGAGAGAGTTAGTGACTTAGAGACTTTCATTCGAAAAGTATACCTTCTCAGATTTAGATAGGAGAGAGAGAGACGTCTTCCAGGACTGACAGACAGATGCCATGAGTTGAGGAGGCTAGATTGAAGCTTCAGAGGCTTATAGGAGATGTGAGATCTTCTGGGAGGATTCCCTTGTCTCAATAGACCTTGTTGCAGTGATAGAGGAGGAAACCAGTCAAAAGGACTGGGATATGGATTTTTCCTCAGTTCCAGAAGCCACACGTTTTCTAGCTATGTGGTGCTGATGAGAAGCATCATTGATTCAAAGTCTTCCACCATTGAAGATGTTGTTGAGAAGCAAGAATGGAAGGATGCCATGATGGAGAAGTATCAATACATCATGAAGAATGATGTGTGGGAGGTGGTTCTGAGACTAGAAGGGAAGTCAGTAGTGAATTCCAAGTTGATCTACAAGATCAAGCATGTTGGAAATGGCAACATAGAGATGTACAAAGCTTGATTTGTAGCCTGAGGATTCTCCTAGCCAGAGGAAGAATATTATGACGAGACACTTTCTCCAGTAGCCAGAAGAAGTGTACATAGAGAAACCACAAAATACATGAGAAGGAGTCTCATGTATGCAAATTGAAGAAGGCTTTGTACAGGCCTAATCAGGCATCCATGACATGATATGCCAGATCAGATAGTTATTTTATGAGCTTGTGGATGGTTTCCCATTGATCCTATATGTGGATGAACTATTTCTGACATGAGATGAGAAGCTCATAGTTGGGTGCAAGAGGGAGATCTCTTCAGAGTTTGAGATGAAGGATCTAGGTCTGATGCATTACTTCTTTAGATTGGAAGTGTGGCAGAGATCAGATGAGATTTTCCTTAGCCAAGGAAAATATATTGTTGAGATTTTACAAAGAATCAGGATGATGGACTATAAGTCCATGACCACACCCATGACAATAAATCTGAAGCTCTCAAGTGGAAAATCTTTAGATTTGGTGGATCCCACGATGTACAGACAATTGATTGGATCCTTGATGTACTTGGTTAACACCAGGCCAAACATATGCTTTGTAGTGAATATGTTGAGTCAACACATGGTTGAACCTAGATAGGTACATTAGATGGAAACAAAGCATATGTTGAGGTACCTTTGTGGTACAGTTGGATATGGATTGAGATATGTCTCAAGTGGAGATGTGACGTTGTAAGGATATACATATTCTGACTGGGAAGGGAGTGTAGTGGATCAGAAGAGTACTTATGGATGTTGTTTTAGTCTAGGATCAGGCATGATCTAATGGTTGAGTAGGAAGCAGACATCAATGGCACTTAGTACATTAGAAGAAGAGTGTATCGCAACAAGTGTGGCAAGTTGTGAAACAATATGGCTCTGAAAGTTGATAGCTGAGTTATTTGATCTAAAATTGGAGCCAACTTTGATAGATTATGACAATCAAAGTTGTGTGAAGCTTACCGAGAAACCTGTATTCCATGACATGTCTAAGCATATAGAGATGAAATATCATTACATCCGGGACATGGTGGAGAGAATAATTGTGGAGCTCCAGTACATATCCACGGACAAGCAGATAACAAACATTCTCACCAATCCCTTGTCAAGAGTGAAGTATGAGTACTTCAGGGACAAGATTGGAGTGTGTTCAAATGGCCACCCTCATTGAGAGGGAGGTGTGATGTTTCTTCTCATGCCGACTAACCCCTCTGGCCAAGGGTTCCCTGGATCAGTTACGTGAGGTGACCGAGGGGGTAATGCACTGTCAGACCTGCTGAGAGAAGAAAAATCACACACGTAGTCGTAATACTATGGTGGAGGTTGTGTGACTCTGGACAATAGTTGTGTGCTACTTTAGTGGCCATGTACCACTAGCAGATATTGTGTGTCTCTGGACAGTAGTTGTGTGCTACTACGGTGGATGTGTTTCATTGACAAAGGTTGTGTGACTCCGGACAGTCGTTGTGTGCTACTATAATGGATGTGTTCCATTGGTGTAGGATGTATGACTCCATACAGTAGTTGTGTGCTACTACGGTGGACGTGTTCCACTGGCAGAGACTATATGACTCCGGACAATAGTTGTGTGCTACGTCAGTTGATGTGTTCCACTGGAAGAGGCTGTGTGACTCTAGACAGTATTTGTGTGCTACTACAGTGTATGTGTTCCACTAGCAGTGATTGTGTGTCACTGGACAATAGTTTTGTACTACTTGGAAACAATTGTGATCTATTGGATGACATTGTAGTAGTGGTGTGATACTAGCTGATTGTCATGGAGATTACCAAATCGTTTGGATGTAGTTGTGTGTGCTACGATTTGATCACAGAAACTGTGTTGATGATTCGAGCTACCGAAGGCATTGTAGCAGTCATGTTCCTGCTAACAGATTGCGGAGTAGTCAATGGACTACCAGATGAAGACATCGTGAAATATGCCTCCCTATTTAAGCGGGAGTGTTGATGTTGGGTATGTGCGTAGGGGGCTTTGAGGGGGGCGAATGCCCCCTCGAGAAAAAAAATTCAACCTCAAGAAACGTGTCATGTGCCTCAGGAAACGTCACATATTTAGGTGGTTTTTCGGCACATGGTTTTTGCCGATGGTTTTCTATTTTCGATTAAGGAATTAGGGTTGTGGACTAATCCAGGTCATTGTGTTAGGGTTTTGGATGTCGTTGGCTCCTATATGTATATTGTTTTGTAAACAATGTATCACACATGAATGAATATAGAATATGTTGGTTTTCCTGGTTTGGGTTTCCAAGGAAAAAATATCCGTGTAATGTTTGTATTTTCCATTGTATAGTTTACGTTCCCTTACTGAATATTTGTTTGCAGTAGATATTGTACAAAGTTGAAATCTACATTTAGTATCAGAGCTTTGTTGGCTTCAGGGGGACACCTTTGTGGTCAAGGGTTTGGCTCGGGATTGTGATAAGCCTTGTTACACTGGGAGATCTGTGGTATTGATTTTTCAGGTGAAAAGAAATGGAAAGCAATTCGAAGATGGAGATTGAGAAGTTTAATGGGAAAAGTTTTGAGCTGTGGAAGCTCAATATGAAAGATCTGTTGGTGGACAAAGATCAGTGGATCACGGTAGATCCAGGTACTGCACCTACAGGGACTTCAATGGATGACTAGAAAAAGTTGGATCGGAAGGCAAAAATCACAATCCGACTGTGTCTCTCCGATTCAGTATTACCGAATGTGTCAGAGGAAGCTACAAGCAAGGATTTATGGGAAAAGTTGGGGAAGTTGTATCAGTCTAATTCCCTGGTAAATAAACTATTCCTGAGAAATAAGTTGTATAACCTAAGGATGAGAGATGGAGACTCGGTGGCAGAGCATTTGAATGCCTTCAATACTGTGGTAAGTTAGTTAGTATCTGTTGAGATTAAAATTTCAGATGAAGATAAATGTATTAGTTTACTGTGTTCTTTACCAGACTCCTGGGATAGTCTGGTTGTGGCCATAGGTAGTAATAAAATTGCCTTGAAGTTTGATGAAGTGGTCTCATCCTTGTTGTCGGAGGAGATGAGTCAGAAGAATATGGAAGGATAGAGCACAGACGCATTATTTGCAAGAGGGTGTTCCCAGGAAAGGAATAGATCTAATTTCTCAAGTGGAAGATCTAAGTTTAAGGGTAGATCTAAATCTCCCGGAAAGTTTGTAAGAGTATGTTGGAGATGTGGAAAAGAAGGGCACTACAAGAAGCAGTGTAGATTCAAGGTTGAGAAAAAGAAGGGATCTAAAGAATCTCATTCTACAAAAGAAAATACCTCCAAGGAAGAAGGAGGGGATGTGTACTTGGCTTCTTCAAGCACACATGCAGATCATGAGGCATGGTTGGTTGACTCTGGGGCATCCTTTCATATGACTCCCCACAGGGAGTGGTTCTTTGAATATGAAAGGTATGATGCAGGTAATGTTTTCTTAGGTGATGATTCAACAACCAAAATCATAGGACGAGGAAAAGTCAAGTTGAGTCTCATAGATGGAAGGATTAGAACACTGCCTGGTGTTCTGCACATCCCAGGTTTGGCCAGAAATTTGATTTTTGTAAGCAAAATGGATGATGCAGGGGTAAAAACAATATTTGAAAAGGAAACATGTAGGATGGTTCGAGGAGCAATGGTGTTGTTGAAAGGAGTTCGATTTGGAACCCTGTATAAGCTGGAAGGAAGCACTATTAGTGATGGGTGTAATAGTTCCATTGTTCTTGATATTGGAGTTGAAGAAGAAATAAATCCTACAGTCTCTGGAGAAAAGGTTATGTTGTGGCATCAAATACTGGGGCATATCAGAGAGAAGGGTCTTCGACTACTACTCGGTAAAGGTATGGTTGAAGGTATGTCTAATTGCTCTATAGATTTTGATTTCTGTGAACATTGTCTATATGGGAAGCAGAATCATGTAAGATTCCCCTATGGTGCAAAGAGGGCAGAAGGAATCTTACATCTAGTTCACAGTGATGTTTTTGGACCTGTGTCAGTCCCATCACTGGGAAAGTCTGTGTATTATGTCTCATTTATAGATGACTTCTCGAGGAATACTTGGATATATTTCCTCGGGAAGAAATCTGAAGTCTTTGACAGGTTTAAAGAGTTTAAGGCTCTTGTTGAGAATCAAACATAGAAAAGAATTAAGGTGCTAAGGACAGATAATGGCGGAGAGTTATGCGGGAATGAATTTGAAGAATTTTGTAAGAAGTGCAGTATAGCAAGGCATAAGAATAGTCCATATACACCTCAGCAAAATCGAGTTGTAAAAAGGACGAACAAAACATTGATGGAAAAAGCAAGGTGCATGCTCAGTGGTGTTGGGCTAGGGCAATAATTCTGGGCAGAGACAGTGGGTACTGCATGTTACTTGGTCAACAGATCACCCTCATCGATGTTGGATGACAAGACTCCACAAGAGGTATGGACTGGTAAGAAACTTTCTCTCACACATCTCAAGGTATTTGGTTGTGATGCATATGTTCATGTTCCAAAGGAAAACATGAGTAAGCTAGATAAGAAGGCCGAAAAGTGTATCTTTATTGGATACAAAGAAGGTCTCAAAAGTTATAATCTTTGGAACCTAGAAACTAAGAAGGTAGTGTATAGTCGAGATGTGGTATTTAGAGAAATGAAGGATGTTGTTAAACATGAAGTCCTGCCAAGTAAGGAAGAACCAAAGAAAATAGAGTTTGATTTAAAAGATGATGAGTCAGACTCTACAGAAGAACAGGAATCAAAAGAAGAAGATCTTCACACTCCAGTATTGAGGAGATCAGTTCAAGAAAGAAGGCTACCGGAAAGGTATACTCCATTTGATTTCCATTCAAATTTTTCTTTGTCTATTACTGATGATGATCCTAGAACTATCAGGGAGGCAATGGATTCAGAGGATGCAAATCTCTAGAAAAGGGCCATGAATGAAGAAATGGCATCTTTGGATAATAATGAGGCTTGGGATCTAGTGGAGTTGCCAACTGGAAGCAAACCCACCGGAAGCAAATGGGTATTTAAAAATAATTTGAATGCAGAAGGAAAAGTGTAGAAATACAAAGCTGGGTTAGTAGCAAAGGGTTATTCCCAGGTTGAGGGAATTGATTTTGGTGAGATTTTTTCTCCTGTTGCCAAGTTAACCTCCATAAGATTTATGTTATCTGTTGTTGTTGCATTTGATTTTGAAATAGAACAAATGGATGTGAAAACAACATTCCTACATGGGGATCTGGAAAAAGAAATCTATATGAAGCAACCCGAAGGTTATGTTGTGAAGGGAAAGAAGGAGTTGGTATGCAAGCTAAAAAAGTCCCTATATGGTTTAAAACAATCACCAAGGATGTGGTATCAAAATTTTGATACTTGTATGTTGGGACTTGGCTTCACAAGAAGCAAAGAGGATCATTGTGTGTATTTTAAATTAATTGGTGATAATTTGATTTATTTGGCCTTGTATGTGGATGACATGTTGTTGATAGGAAACAACAAGGAGATTATCCAAGATGTGAAAAATCAATTGTCCTCTAAATTTGACATGAAGGATCTCGGTGCTTCAAATTTCATTTTGGGCATGGAAATTAAAAGAGATCGGAAAAGGAGGAAACCTAACAGCTAGGATAGGCTGGCACTTTTAGGTTTTATTGGACTTATGACTGCCAACAGTAAGCCTTTGAAAGATAGGAGAACACTGGTGAGTTGAAGAGATCCTTCATTGAGTTTTCAGAAACCCTGATCCTGAAATTTCTGCAGAAATTTGTGAAACCCTAGAAACCCTAGGGCAAAAATTTTTAAATGCTTGGAATGTCACTCTGAGAGCTCTGGAGGTGCATTGGATGAGGCCGCACTCTCCTATACCAAAATCAGCCCCAACGTTTAAGTGCTTAAGGGTTGAAGCACTTCATAAAGGAAAGTCATACGGATTTTCTGGAAACCCTAGGAGGGTCGTACGGTTCTACAAAAAAAAGAGGAGACACATAGATGCTTATGAAATGGGTTCTTCAATAACTATGCTCAGATACCATGTTGATTTTTCATAATCTAGGTTAAGCATAAAGTTCAATCCATTTTATCATTTAACTTAACCATAGACAATAATCTTGTTGCAACCAAGATCACAAGAAGAAACACCATGCACAAGAACACAATAAGTATCTTGGGAAACCCTTCTCAACAAGGGAAGAAAACCCAACCAAATCTTTTGCTATATTCTTCTAGAGAAAGACATTCACCACCAAGAAAGACCTAGCACAGAAGAGGGTGCTCAAACCCTAGAAGACTATAGCCCAACAGAGGTGTGCACCTTTTCCCAAGTAGATGTACTTGCTGAAATTTCCAAACTCACAAGTAGGATATGATTCCACAATTGGGGAATCTTCCTTTACTTATATTAGACTTATCCTATTTGTTATCACATGCTAATTTGCATTAATTTTTCTCAAGGCATCTTGTCCTTGTGCTATATTTTCACTCATATTTTAAGACTTTTTCACCAACTCCGTTAAGCTCCCATCACCTAAATCATTCACTCAACTGATCATCCAAAATAGTCATGTTCTCCATGAGTAAAAAATTGGAAAATAGCCCAAGCCTATACCTAGCTTTAATGTTTATCTAAATCCCTTAGTCCCATCACTTCATTCATTTTTACCCTTATTTTCGTATTCCCGTTGAAAATAAAAAATATTCCTTTTATTAAGCACCCTTATCCTATCCACAAAGTCATGTGATAAGCCTCATATGCCCAAAGTCCTTAGAAAATAGAAAAATGGTTTATTATTATTAATATTTTTATATTAATATTTGATCTAATATTCAATTTGTGGCATCACGTCAAATCATGGGCATGAATCTCAATTTATAATATGGAAAAGTCAAAGGGTGGATGGAGGGCCCACATACCTATCGAGCATAGAATTAACGCGGAGGTTAATTATGTGAAGGCGGGCCGATATATAAACCAGTGGTTTTTGGTTGGGGAGACGTGTCCTTACGTGGTGAATATCGGGGGTAAAAGTAGTGTGGATTAAACCAATCCAGCCCAAGCCCGATATAATAAATGCAACAATTTATCATATAGTTTATGTGTGGCATATTTTCCAGGAATGCATTTCAATAATAATTATGGAATTTCCAATAAATGAGATTCTTCCTCATGGTGAAAAGGTTTTACAGAGGTAAAATTTAAGTTTTACAAATTAAAAAGATAAATGTTTAGTTCCATGGAAAATAATTAAATGGGAAGATGCGCGTGAAAGGAAGACTTGGATAATTCTTTATCCAAAGGTTTTACAGAAGTAAAAGAAGAAGATCAAAAGTATTTTACCAAAGATGGTAAACAAGACATGGTTTTCAAAACCATGGGAAACAAACCAGTAAATGGTTTTCACAGTGAAATAGTAAATTGGAAAAAACAACAGTAAATGTTTTTCACAGTGAAATGGTAAATTGGGCAAAACAAGACATGGTTTTCAAAACCATGGGAACCAAACAATAAATGGTTTTTCAAAACCATGGGCATGAATTAAATTATGGAAATTTAATTTTAAAAGATAAAAAATATTTGGGAATTTTTTTTATTCGAATATATTATTCCCAAATATTTAAGGAAAATATGGATAAATAAAATTAGATTTGGAAAAAGCACAAATGACATTTCAAAGAGGATGTGGTCGTCAGTTTCCGTAGCAGTCGAGACTTACGGGATGATTTCTGGATGAACCAGAATGAGTTTTCAAAATTCAAAGGAGGTTATTGTCAAGAACGGACCCTAGAACATTAACCTTGTTCATTTTTCACACAGGTGTCATGGATTGGGAGATTCGAGGGAATCTTGGAGCCATATTTTTCTGTTATGATTTCATGTTCGAGACATGTTTTTGGGACACATATTCCGGACAGCTAAAGATGAATTTCAAGAAAATGAGAGAATTTTTTCTTCGGAACGAACTTATCTACAAAAACCATTCTCATATTTTACACATATGTTACAGTTTTATAATTACAGGTGGTGTTTTGAAGCCTATTTTTCTCCTGAAAAACAGGAGATCAGTTAAATGTGTTATGTTCTATTTGTAACTGTTTCTATTTTGGGGAAGAAGTTGAAACGTTTTAGTTCATCTATTGTAATCGGTTTCTAATTGAAAGGAACTCGGAATTGTATAAATGATAGAGGTTCTGAATGTATTAATATTTGCAGAAGTGCAAGGGCACCTTTTTGTTGTTTCTGAACTCAATTGTAATTTTCTGGAGCTGAATTGAATACATATGAAAAAGCTTTTGAAGTCTCTATGAAAAGATTATAATGGTGGTGATATGAGTTTTGTCTTCTCTCATTGTATGTATTTCTTGATTTATTTAATTCCATTTACATTGTCTTTTGTTTAAATTGGAGAGTTAAAGGCCCAAAATTCATCTTATGATGCTCTTGGCTTAAGCAATTTAAACTGTGTAATTTTCTTCCTAGATAATTCAGAATTCATTTCAGTAATGCTCTCATGCAGTTATTTGTTTTCTCCTTCTTCCTACACTATGCTTAAATTCAATTTACAACTCAGATTCATTGTCTCATTTAGCCTTTATCCTCTGGAGAGTTCTATCGACCAGTCATTGTTTTCATTCACTTTCAGAATTTCGACTCCATATCCCTAAGTGTCTCTCCCCTTCCTAGCCAACAACTTTATAAAAACCCCCAAAACAAACTAAATCTAGCCACCGATTGTCAAAGATATATCAAGTGACATGAGAGAGCCCTCTCTGAGTTGATCAAACTAGTGCCCATCTCTAAAGTAGGTTGAAATGGTTACCTTTGTCATTTGTCTATCAGCCAGACAAAATTTACAGAGTGATAACACTATCAACCAAAGTGTCTATTGGCTCAACAAGGTCGACCTCACTAAGTCACAATATAATTATTATTATTATTATTATTATTATTATTATTAATATTGACCATATTAAATATCTTTTACATTTATTATTAATCAAATTAAGTTGGGGCCGACCTGTAACCTTTACATAACAATTAGGGTTACATGCAAGTATGACTCTTGAACAACATATAGCAAAGGATCTGATACACCCACTAGTGCTCATCCATTAGGGGCACATCCATAGGGATGTCATATATCTAGCTCACTGCATTACACAGAAGAACCAGATCTACACACGTTCACATGTGTGTTGATGATTAAATTCGCAATGAGTTTTGGCCCGCAAAGTGTTGTTAAAGCCTATTATTATAAAAGCTAAATAATACTGGTAGGTGGGGACCCCTCATAGATTGGAGATCAAGTCTGAAGTTTTATCATTGTTCGACACTACTTTCATGGTTGACGATATCTTGTTTTATTGGATAATGGATCATGCATGTTATACAGGGCTCCCTTGTTCCAAGATCAAGTAACACTGAATTTATCATGGTTATCATCACTGACTGCTCTCGTGACACCTACAACAGAAACATGTTAGTAATAACGAAGGAAAAGAAACTAAGAGAAGAAATGGTCCTATGCTAACATGCTATACTATGTGCATTTAAAAGGGTTGTGGCAAATCCGAGCTAACATGGGATAACCATACGAGTTGTCAAGATTGTATATAGCATGGTTAGTATGTATATGTGATACTAGTAGCACTCTTGGAAATTAAAGGTTGTTGATTCAAGGTGGATGGTTGGTTCGATTAGTAGCTGGCATGTACTAATGAATTGAATGAACTCACAGTAGGTAAGTGATGTGCATTTACTGCACATCACCTTACCCCTACCATTGGACGTCGCCCTAGT
>ML801676.1:194395-207604 GCA_009831015.1 Picea engelmannii
GATGTGGTATTTAGAGAAATGAAGGATGTTGTTAAACATGAAGTCCTGCCAAGTAAGGAAGAACCAAAGAAAATAGAGTTTGATTTAAAAGATGATGAGTCAGACTCTACAGAAGAACAGGAATCAAAAGAAGAAGATCTTCATACTCCAGTATTGAGGAGATCAGTTCAAGAAAGAAGGCTACCGGAAAGGTATACTCCATTTGATTTCCATTCAAATTTTTCTTTGTCTATTACTGATGATGATCCTAGAACTGTCAGGTAGGCAATGGATTCAGAGGATGCAAATCTCTAGAAAAGGGCCATGAATGAAGAAATGGCATCTTTGGATAATAATGAGGCTTGGGATCTAGTGGAGTTGCCAACTGGAAGAAAGCCCACCGGAAGCAAATGGGTATTTAAAAAGAATTTGAATGCAGAAGGAAAAGTGTAGAAATACAAAGCTCGGTTAGTAGCAAAGGGTTATTCCCAGGTCGAGGGAATTGATTTTGGTGAGATTTTTTCTCATGTTGCCAAGTTAACCTCCATAAGATTTATGTTATTTGTTGTTGTTGCATTTGATTTTGAAATAGAACAAATGGATGTGAAGACAACATTCCTACATGGGGATCTGGAAGAAGAAATCTATATGAAGCAACCCGAAGGTTATGTTGTGAAGGGAAAGAAGGAGTTGGTATGCAAGCTGAAAAAGTCCTTGTATGGTTTAAAACAATCACCAAGGATGTGGTATCAAAATTTTGATACTTGTATGTTAGGACTTGGCTTCACAAGAAGCAAAGAGGATCATTGTGTGTATTTTAAATTAATTGGTGATAATTTGATTTATTTGGCCTTGTATGTGGATGACATGTTGTTGATAGGAAACAACAAGGAGATTATCCAGGATGTGAAAAATCAATTGTCCTCTAAATTTGACATGAAGGATCTCGGTGCTTCAAATTTCATTTTGGGCATGGAAATTAAAAGAGATCGGAAAAGGAGGAAACCTAACGGCTAGGATAGGCTGGCACTTTTAGGTTTTATTGGACTTATGACTGCCAACAGTAAGCCTTTGAAAGATAGGAGAACACTGGTGAGTTGAAGAGATCCTTCAATGAGTTTTCAGAAACCCTAATCCTGAAATTTCTGCAGAAATTTGTGAAACCCTAGAAACCCTAGGGACAAAATTTCAAAATGCTTGGAATGTCACTCTGAGAGCTCTGGAGGTGCATTGGATGAGGCCATACTCTCCTATGCCAAAATCAGCCTCAACGTTTAAGTGTTTAAGGGTTGAAACACTTCATAAAGGAAAGTCATACAGATTTTCTGGAAACCCTAGGAGGGTCGTACGGTTCTGCAAAAAAGAGAGGAGACACATAGATGCTTATGCAATGGGTTCTTCAATAACTATGCTCAGATACCATGTTGATTTTTCATAATCTAGGTTAAGCATAAAGTTCATTCCATTTTATCATTTAACTTAACCATAGACAATAATCTTGCAGCAACCAAGATCACAAGAAGAAACACCATGCACAAGAACACAATAAGTATCTTGGGAAACCCTTCTCAACAAGGGAAGAAAACCCAACCAAATCCTTTGCTATATTCTTCTAGAGAAAGACATTCACCACCAAGAAAGACCTAGCACAGAAGAGGGTGCTCAAACCCTAGAAGACTATAGCCCAACAGAGGTGTGCACCTTTTCCCAAGTAGATGTACTTGCTAAAATTTCCAAACTCACAAGTAGGATATGATTCCACAATTGGGGAATCTTCCTTTACTTATATTAGACTTATCCTATTTGTTATCACATGCTAATTTGAATTAATTTTTCTCAAGGCATCTTGTCCTTGTGCTATCTTTTCACTCATATTTTAAGACTTTTTCACCAACTTCGTTAAGCTCCCATCACCTAAATCCTTCACTCAACTAATCATCCAAAATAGTCATGTCCTCCATGAGTAAAAAATTGGAAAATAGCCCAAGCCTATACCTAGCTTTAATGTTTATCTAAATCCCTTAGTCCCATCACTTCATTCATTTTTGCCCTTATTTTCGTATTCCCGTTGAAAATAAAAAATATTCCTTTTATTAAGCACCCTTATCCTATCCACAAAGTCATGTGATAAGCCTCATATTCCCAAAGTCCTTAGAAAATAGAAAAAGGGTTTATTATTATTAATATTTTTATATTAATATTTGATCCAATATTCAATTTGTGGCATCACGCCAAATCATGGGCACGAATCTCAATTTATAATATGGAAAAGTCAAAGGCTGGATGGAGGGCCCACATACCTATCAAGCATAGAATTAACGCGGAGGTTAATTATGTGAAGGCAGGTCGATATATAAACCAGTGGTTTTTTGTTGGGGAGACGTGTCCTTACGTGGTGAATATCGGGGGTAAAAGTAGTGTGGATTAAACAAGACATGGTAAACAAGTATTTTACCAAAGATGGTAAACAAGACATGGTTTTCAAAACCATGGGAAACAAACCAGTAAATGGTTTTCACAGTGAAATGGTAAATTGGAAAAAACAACAGTAAATGTTTTTCACAGTGAAATGGTAAATTGGGCAAAACAAGACATGATTTTCAAAACCATGGGAACCAAACAATAAATGGTTTTTCAAAACCAGGGGCATGAATTAAATTATGGAAATTTAATTTTAAAAGATAAAAAATATTTGGGAATTTTTTTTATTCAAATATATTATTCCCAAATATTTAAGGAAAATATGGATAAATAAAATTAGATTTGGAAAAAGCACAAATGACATTTCAAAGAGGATGTGGCCGTCAGTTTCCGCAGCAGTTGAGACTTACAGGATGATTTATGGATGAACCAGAATGAGTTTTCAAAATTCAAAGGAGGTTATTGTCAAGAACGGACCCTAGAACATTAACCTTGTTCATTTTTCAGACAGGTGTCATGGATTGGGAGATTCGAGGGAATCTTGGAGCCATATTTTTCTGTTATGATTTCATGTTCGAGACATGTTTTTGGGACACATATTCCGGACAGCTAAAGATGAATTTCAAGAAAATGAGAGAGGTTTTTCTTCGAAACGAACTTATCTACAAAAACCATTCTCATATTTTACACATATGTTACAGTTTTATAATTACAGGTGGCGTTTTGAAGCCTATATTTCTCCTGAAAAACAGGAGATCAATTAAATGTGTTATGTTCTATTTGTAACTGTTTCTATTTTGGGGAAGAAGCTGAAACGTTTCAGTTCAGCTATTGTAATCAGTTTCTAATTGAAAGGAACTCGAAATTGTATAAATGATAGAGGTTATGAATGTATTAATATTTGCAGAGGTGCAAGGGCACCTTTTTGTTGTTTCTGAACTCAATTGTAATTTTTTGGAGCTGAATTGAATACATATGCAGAAGCTTTTGAAGTCTCTATGAAAATATTATAATGGTGGTGATATGTGTTTTGTCTTCTCTCATTGTATGTATTTCTTGATTTCTTTAATTCCATTTACATTGTCTTTTGTTTAAATTGGAGAGTTAAAGGCCCAGAATTCATCTTATGATGCTCTTGGCTTAAGCAATTTAAACTGTGTAATTTTCTTCCTAGCTAATTCAGAATTCATTTCAGTAATGCTCTGATGCAGTTATTTGTTTTCTCCTTCTTCCTACACTATACTTAAATTCAATTTACAACTCAGATTCATTGTCTCATTTAGCCTTTATCCTCTGTAGAGTTCTATCGACCAGTCATTGTTTTCATTCACTTTCAGAATTTCGACTCCATATCCCTAAGTGTCCCTCCCCTTCCTAGCCAACAACTTTATAAAAAACCCCAAAACAAATTAAATCTAGCCACCGATTGTCAAAGATATATCAAGTGACATGAGAGAGCCCTCTCTGAGTTGAGCAAACTAGTGCCCATCTCTAAAGTAGGTTGAAATAGTTACCTTTGTCATTTGTCTATCAGCCAGACAAAATTTACAGAGTGATAACACTATCAACCGAAGTGTCTATTGGCTCAATAGGGTCGACCTCACTAAGTCACAATATAATTATATTTATTATTATTATTATTATTATTATAATTAATATTGACCATATTAAATATCTTTTACATTTATTATTAATCAAATTAAGGTGGGGCCGACCTGTAACCTTTACATAACAATTAGGGTTACATGCAAGTATGACTCTTGAACAACATATAGCAAAGGATCTGATACACCCACTAGTGCTCATCCATTAGGGGCACATCCATAGGGATGTCATATATCTGGCTCACTGCATTACACAGAAGAATCAGATCTACACACGTTCATATGTGTGTTGACGATTAAATTCGCAACGAGTTTTGGCCCGCAAAGTGTTGCTAAAGCCTATTATTATAAAAGCTAAATAATACTAGTAGGTGGGGCCCCCTCATAGATTGGAGATCAAGTCTGAAGTTTTATCATTGTTCGACACTACTTTCATGGTTGACGATATCGTGTTTTATTAGATAATGGATCATGCATGTTATACAGGCTCCCTTGTTGTTCCAAGATCAAGTAACACTGAATTTATCATGGTTATCATTGCTGATTGTTCTCGTGACACCTGCAACAGACACATGTTAGTAATAACGAAGGAAAAGAAACTAAGAGAAGAAATTGTCCTATGCTAACATGCTATACTATGTGCATTTAAAAGGGTTGTGGCAAATCCGAGCTAACATGGGATAGCCATACGAGTTGTCAAGATTGTATATAGCATGGTTAGTATGTATATGTGATACTAGTAGCACTCTTGGAAATTAAAGGTTGTTGATTCAAGGTGGATGGTTGGTTCGATTAGTAGTTGGCATGTACTAATGAATTGAATGAACTCACAGTAGGTAAGTGATGTGCATTTACTGCACATCACCTTACCCCTACCATTGGACGTCGCCCTAGTCAAGCCATCTCCCAAACATTATTGTTGTGGTTATGCTCCGATTTTTTAGCAGTGAGGAACCGCTCAGCCAACTTGCATTTTAAGACATTTGATTACAGGTATGTTCTTTTTTTTAGCCCTTCATGAGTCTACTCTGGTTATGAAATGGATATTGGCTCAAGTGTATCATTTGTGCTTTCCTTAAGTATTGCGACTGTGTAAAATGGTGTTTGTGATGAAACGTCGATGATTCTCTATGAAATGGTGTTGAAGTCGTAGCATTATTGGTTATCTTGGGCGTTAGCAGTCACAAGAGATCTATGTTACCCTTATTGGTTTACTTAGAAGATCCTCGTTGATCTTGGTGGGCTATTTTCACTTCATGTCACCATGCATTGTACATGTGAGCAATTGATTTTTCTCACCACTAGAGGTCACGAAGTGAGTTTCTTGTTCTTACTCGACCCTGTCTTCACCTATGTGTGGTAAGTGTTGATCGAAAGGCATGAGGGTTATACCCTGTGTGAAAATAATACTATCGCGCCAAGGAATTGGTTCCTGCCCACAAACGAAGCATAACCCTCTTTGGGTGAACACCTTTGGCCTCGAAGTTTTCACTATTACAAGAAGTCGGCTTTGTTCCTCCTGGGATGCCTACTGAGAAAACCCTTAATCCTCCAGTATGGGGTTTCATAGGAAGATTGTTGGGAATGTCAAGTTGTTTTGGGTTATTGTGGATTGAATGTATGGTCGACTACTTGGGATACAGACTCGCCTAGTTGGGCATATGGCAGTCGTATTGGTTTGGCAATTGGTTAGTGCCTCTGTGATAATGATGATAAATCCTACATTGCCAAATTGCACTTTCAAAGTGTACAGTCACTCTCCTTATGCTAATAACTCATTTTTGTTAATGAAGAAGGCCTCTACCCTGATTCGATTTGATGCATGGGTGTGCATGGTGTTTTTGCAAATGATTTAATGGGCATGGTAATTGTGCTTTTTTGGGGGACCGAATGACTATTGAGTTGGATCACTGTAGAGAATTTTTCCACTGCATCTTTATATTTGTTCGACTGTGTAACCTGGGTTTGCACAGCATAGTCGATTATAGTGTGAATAGATCACAACAATATTGTATTTAATCGATGGCTCGGCATGATAGATGAGTCATTGCAATCGCTACGTATTGTTTTTTTGAAATGGAGATGTTGCCTCATTGTGTTTGTTGGTTGCACACTGTGTATAACATAGATGTCTTGGGTGCTCACACTCAGAGTTACCCACAGAGTTTTGAGCATGATTGGTTGTAACCCAATCATTTGCTAATACAGGCTTGCTATCAGTACCTCGTCGGTTGACTGGGTGGCCTAGTTTTTCAGTCACATTCGATTGGGCTTGCACAATGATGGATTTACACTTGCATGATTGAATTATTTGGCGCATGTCTTGTGTTGGGTGGTTGCTATTATCTGTTTAATTGTCAATTCAGGTTTTGGCGACTTGATCTAGTTTTTGGGTGTCTGTCCTTATTTATCTAACGAAGGTCATTGCATTCAAATAACAGACCCGATGGCGATGATATTGTGACTTCATGGTTATTTTTGGAAATATGAATTGGGGTATATTCGTTGATTATAGGCAGTGGTTGATTTTGAATGGTCATCGATTGGAAATGAGTATTGTTCGAAGATTGTTATGAAATGCAAGGAAAAGTAAATGAAAGGAACATAACCCCTTACAAATTGGGTGGGATACATATTATCTTGTGGTGACACTGTGTTGGGTATTTGATTATGAACAGAGAACTAGTTAAATGCACATAAATTGTTATTTGGTCAAAATGAATGATGGTTGATGCACTTTTTCGCGGAATGTTTTATGGATCACTCGGTTAATTTCATAAACAGTAATCGTTTTTTTCCCTTCCATGATTTTCATTTTCCGCAAATTACAAATCCCCTCATCTTCCCATTTCATTTTTCCACTCCCTGTTCTAAGATTAATTACAGTAAAGAGAATTTTGGTGTTAAGACAATTGAAATTGACAGTGACTGGTGTGAATTACAGTGATGTTTTATCGGTTTTCTTTTCAGTCGATTGTTGTTATCATTGAGAAGTAGTCATGTTTTTTCCCCCTCACTATATCATATTTTCGCTCAATACAACCCCCTCACATATCCCATAACCCTTTTCCACCCCCTGCTCAGTGATAAACGGTAAAACAATTTGTATGGATTGGATTGCATGAGTCAAATATATTGTTGAGCCAAAATCCACTTCATATTTTTAAAAGAGTTGTCATGTATGGTTAATTAAAAGAATGTTACTAATCAAGCATGTATGCAGGAGTGAGCTATTCAAATAAAGGTTGAAAATAGAGGCCTATTACAAGAAGCACTAAAAAAATGGTTGCATCACAGACAGGGAAATATGGATTATGAGTTGTTATTTATCTGTGGATTTATGACAATTGACTTCAGGGATCTTTAGACAGCATGTTTTATTTTGGATATATGAGTATTATTTTTGAAGTTCAATTTCATGAGCTAAAAAATAAATATGTTGGTGGGAGACACAAGGAGGTGTGTTTTGCTTAACTAATGGTTATGTTATGATTGTTATGAACTAAAGGGAGTCATAAGGGGTCCCACCTACTAGTTATTATTTATTTATGACCCTTATTATGATTATGATTTTCCCTCTAACTAAAGTTAGTTGAGTCTTTAATTAACTTAACTACTGAGTTGGTTCAACTACTTCAACCAATTCTAATTTGTTAAAAGCAAAAGAAAAGGGAGGAACAAAGGGAGATAGAAGCAGAAGCATGCTAAGGTTTCAACTTTGAGTTTATGTTGAGATAGTTTAGTTTTCATTCATTCATATATTCATCACAGCCTAATTCTCTTTTGTGATAGCAGGGTCTTATTGTATACAACAATATTCAGGGTTGAATCAAATCATTCAGACACTTGTTTTTCAGAGGTGTTGATCTATCTTTGATAGTCAGTGTAGACTTATATGTTTGTGAATTAAATTTCATGACTAATAAAGGCTATTGTGCAGAGTCGAGTGGGCAGCAATCTATGGCAAGTTGATCCATCTTTTAGAGTTCAGTTTTGGTTTTCTGTCAGAGGTCCTTTTGTATGTTCCATCGAGGATGTCTAAGTTTGACTTTGGTCCAAGATTTATGTATGATATTTTGTAAAAAAAAATGACTCTTTCGTGAATTGGAATGAAATAAAGGATTTCTTTATGTCTCGACTATATTGATTATCATCTTGGTGCCTTTACTTATGTTCTTACATTTATTTCAACAACTATTATATTCAGAAAATTACATAAAAAGTGAATTTCCAGCAAGCTTTTTGTTGATAAAAGACTAGCCTAAGCACTCGTAATTAATACTTGTGAGTTGGGATGTTATTTTTGTTGGCTATAAACATAGGGTGATATTCCTGTCTACTTTGATTTATCCAAGTAAAGTCTAAAAATGTTTGAGTAAGATCAATTCATATATTTTCCTTGACAATGTGCTCATCCACAGGCACGTCCACTCTACAGATCTTCTTTCCCACTGCCTCACACAGGATAATCATCTGGAGTTTTCTCATCAACTCTTCTACTCAGATGATGCTAACACATGATCTTAATTTCTATTCACATGATGATGCACCTAGCACTTTGGGATTTCACACGTTCACCGTGTGCTTAGCCACAGGCATGTCCAACTCATCAGATCGTCTTTCCCATTGGATAATCATTTGGAGTTCTTCTCAACTCTCTGAATGGATGAGGTCATCTCTACGTTCCTAGCTCTGTCTCAGGAAGGAACCACGTACCCTTATTAGGGGCTTTCTCTCAAGTTTGTAAGCTAAGAGAAAGACTTCACATAGTTGCAATGATCCACACCTCATAGATTTATAAGCTGGAGAATGTCTCACATAGCTGCAATCATCAACACACACAACCTATATCAGGGTGTTCGGGGCCACCGGAGCACCGCATTTACTCCCTACTCACGTCCCATACCGGCTCATTGTGGGAGAAATCTGCTATCAGACTATCCTGCAGGGCTATAACGCCACACTAGTCAAATACAAGAAGCGGGCTTTCATACCCTACGGCTTCCATGTGGGGTTTTATTTGGTAAAGGACATTGGTCAAGCCAAACAAGAAGGGTTGAGTCATCTTGAATTCAGGTTCCCGATAGTTCGATTCTGCAAGCACGATCCTAAAGGCCTGGTCCCCCAGCATGCTTCACAAGGATCATCATGTTAGCCATACGCGCATGAAAATTTTGAGGATGAAATTTTCACGGAATGCGCTCAGGAATGGGAGGAGGTAGTACAGAGATGGCCAACCTGAACATAACCAGGTTCAAGGTTATTAGCATGGATGAACAGTTGGAGACAATAGAGCATTCGGCTCAAGAGGCCCTCAGATTTAGGGAAGAAACTAGAGCAGTAGAGACTACAGAGGCAGAAAGAAGAGGATTTCTCTTGCTAGAAGGGGTACAAAGAATCATTGATCAGTTACAGAATGACCCGGATCTCGTAAATATGTTGAGGATCCCCATTGATGACACAATCGCAAGCAGAGGAGAGCCAAGTGAGTTAGAGCCAATACAACTTGAAGAAAACATCGGGCCAGAAAACCCTGAAGTTCGATCATCACATATCAGATCACCAAGGGGAACCTCAACCCAGCCTGAGATATCAACGACACCAGGTAGGACAAGTGTATCAAACCCCTTGTCTGACTTAATAACCATCTATGATGATGAGGAGAGTTTGGAGGTTTCCCTAGTGACTCTAGTACAAATTACAGAGAAAAATGAACCTGAGAAAGAATCTACCCCGGGTCTCGATGCTTCAATTCAAAACCTTCCACAGAGTGACCATGAGGTCAAAAGTGTCTTAGACACTGAGTTACTCAACTTGTTGGGAACCCCAATAGACATCTCGAGGGATGAGCTAGGATCAGGTGGCTAGAAAGAGGAAATTCCATAGCAAGAAATGGTCACTTCGACGACCGATTACCAAGTAAGTATCGAACCTACCCCTGGTTCTTCAGTTTTGGTGAATACCTCTCCAGTCGATGAGAAACAAATGGAGTTCGAGCCATCATAACATGTAGAAGAAGTTCAAGAACCAATCCTAGAACATATACATACAGTCGGGAGCCTGAGAAATACTCTAACATGGGGGGAACAACAAATCCCCGAACCAGAGGATGAGGTCGTTGACGTACAAGTGATTTCATGTGATAGAAAAAGAAAATCCATCATGAAGAGGACCACTAATAAGAGAAGGATCATGCTATATATCTCTATTCTCATCACTACGAAGGAGAAGTTGCTCAGCATTGAACACGCCAAGACATTTGAGCTTATCGGCGCAGGAATGGCCATTACGGACGCTGCGTTGGATAGAGCAAGGAGGGATGAGAAGGAGTTGGTCATTGCACTAAAATATTTGGAGCATCTGCACCATTTGGCGATATACTGTCAAGACTCAACGCAGGCCACAGTGTTCCTGAGAAGTGAGTTCCAGGAAGCTTATACAAAATTCACAAGTGAACAACACCTTTTCACCGCAGGCATAGATGATTTCCAAGAAGATACCCTTATGGCGCTAGCGACCTGCAAGGACGTAGAGAGGTGGTATGAGAAATCTCACCAAGCAGTAGAAAGGGTCATTACATCAACGCGGTTCAAAAGGGCCAAGACGCAGAAGAGCACGATATTCTGGTGTTAAGAGATAGCAGAATAGATCGGATCGGGAAAGCAGTTGAATACTGCATAAAAATGGCCCAGGAACCTCAGTGCGAGATTCAGAAGAAGTGGGTCGAGTGTGAAAAGGACTGGGAAAAGATTAATCGAGAGATGAAAGGCATCGGCCTCCTAGAATTCGGCTCACCAAAAGACTTTGTCGACCTGCATGACATAGTCAAGCGACATGCAGAACAAGACTCGGCATGGAGTCGAGATCCCAAAGATGGAGAGCATGGTGCCAGGTCAAGTACAACAATTCATGGAGCATCTGATTAAGGCTCAAGCAGTTCTGCAGTAGTTGAGTATTAAGATAATCAAGTACAGAGAATGGGCAGTAGAAGTGAAAGAAATTCTTTCAACCCCGATGGACCAGCACAGGTTCCCGTGTGCCAAGTTAATGATTCATTATAAATAAGAAGATTGACCTTTTATCAAAGGTCGATGGTTTTGGGAAAGACCCTCATTTTTGGAATTGTAAAGAACTATTTCTGAAGTACCTTAATTTAGAAGTCATGTTTAGGAAAGAAGACAAATTTATGTTTTTCATCAAAGGCATTATGTGATTGGGTTGAGGAGGAATTATTTCCAATTTTATTTCATTAATGGATGTTGTAACGAGTAAGAGTTTCGGAATCTATTGATAAGTTAGTTGGTTCAATATTTTTTGTAGTTCTTGTCTCTAATGATGAATGCAAATCGTTGTGTTAATGTGTGATTAATGCGAGAGCTAAGGAAAATATTTTTCTTGTCATCATCTTATTGCATGCGTGTTTTCTTACGATAATTGTATCTCAGTCAATAATTGAAATACTAGCAAGTTAATGTATTAGTATTAGGCTTGTCACGGGTTTGAATATCTTTGTCTGCATGCTTGAGCATAAGGGTTATCCCAAGCTCAGCCTTCTTCAGTAGTTAAGAATCCCCTTTACCTGTTGGTTTATACCAGCACACATATTTTGAACAAACCCATCTAATAAAAGAAAATACAAAAAGAGAATGTTTAAACTAAAGGAGGAACTTTCATAAGAAGATATCTTGTCAATCACCACGTAAATCCCATCGACAAATTGGTCAGATCGAAAGATCTGGAGAACCATTCCACCATTAAACGCTGCAAAGTCTAATTGGAATTCTATGGTGGGTTTCATTCTTGTTGTTGAGTTAAAGGGATTTAGGACCCCTCAACATAATTGGCGCTAGAAGGAGGGCATGAATGAATGAATGGCTTACAAGATTTATGATATAATATCACACATAGCCTACAGATTCAAAATAGCCCACATGCATGGCTAGTCATTCTCAAGACAACCCACATACATAGAGTACTCCTAAAATGAGTATCTTACTCCAGCAAGATGAAGAACATATATTCCCTGAAATACCTTGCACTCTTCCTCACGAGGAGTTGAACCAGTTCAAAAGAATCACAAGAGATTACGCCCGACAAATTGGATCATTACCCTTAGCTCTGTTACTTCCTCATAGAAAACAAGTAAGCAAACCAGTGGTCAGCACCCCTGACCAGGTTTTTGTTCACATAGTAGAAGACCTGATAGATTTTTCCCTCACCAAGATCAAACAACCCCTTAACTTAATCCCCAAAACATCACCTAGTAATTACTCTGAACCAGACGATTTTGAATCTGAAGAATATGGGTTTAACTAGGATCACTCAGTTTCAGAATCAGATGACATGGAGGATAATAATGATAATAATGAAGAGAGAGGGAATCCACCTCCAAATAACCAACCCTGGTTGGCCAAAGATTCTCTGGCCATCCCTCGGGACGGGTACATAACCTCCCTCAACATCCAGAAAAATTACTTCTCAAGTTTAACCCTAAAACCTCTGGATTTCCTGAAGACCGTATCAAAAAATTCATACCGGCGATAAGACCGATAAACGTACAACATGAGGATGTAGTATGTATAATTTTTCCCTATACCTTTGAGAATTCAACCTCGACTTGGTATTTTAACTTTCCCATAGGGTCCATAACTAGTTGGACGAAGTTTCAAAAAGATTTCTTAGATAAATTTGCAGAAGAAACCTCCATAGGAGCTTTGATGGCTGAACTCTTCACCGCCACCATGAGTTTAAAAGAGAAAATTAAAATTGAGGTATATGCCAATGCTCTCCCTGCTTCTATTTCCATGATTGTAAAAAGGGTTGCCAAGCACACCCTAGCTGAAAATTTCGAGGAAGCCAAAATAATTGAATTCCAAATGAAGGGATGTAAAGAGGTCCAGGTATCACTAGTTAGGAAGGAAGCTCAACCTTCACCCAGGAGAGGACTCTCTTATTGACCAGACCCCCGAAAAGGGGAGTGGAGGCATAGAATACCTACAACGTATGATAAAGAAATTTTCAAATGAAATGGTAGACATGAAAAGAAGTGCAACTATATTAGACCCACTATATTATTAAATAAGACCCACTATGGTAGTTAGATATAATAAATGGGTAATTAGATATAATAAATGTAAGAGGACTTCTTAGAAGGTTCTACTTCTAGAAGATTCCTCCTCTAGAATGTTCTTAGGTGATGGTAGCA
>ML801677.1:0-22395 GCA_009831015.1 Picea engelmannii
AATTTTTTGCTGCAAATTACCTTGTTGTAATTTTGCCACAAATTCCTTGTATTGCAAATCTAATTTTGTAGCCTCTAAAATTATGTGTTTCAAATCTGATTGGTACATGCTAATGGTTGTAGCATGCAATTCATGCACTCTTCTGTTGACTGCATCAACCACTTTGTTCTCTTTCCCTTTGATATGCTTTATATCAAAGTCATATTCACTTAGAAATTCTAACCATCTATTTTGTCTGGCATTTAGAGTTGGTTGATCAAATAAATATTTCAGACCATTATGCTCTGTCCTCAACTCAAACCTTTTCTACATAAGGTAATGTCTCAATTTCCTCAAGGCATGCACTATGGCTGCCAACTCCAAATCATGAGTAGCATAGTGTCTTTCATGCTCCTTCAACTTCCTTGATTCATAACATATAACGAACCCATTTTGAGTGAGGACTCCACCAAGTCCTTCTTTACATGCATCTGTGCATACAATGAAGTCTTAATTTGGGTCTGCAATCCTTAGTATTGGAGCACTTGTTAATAATTTCTTCAAGTGTTGGAAACTCTTTTCATAATCCAATGTCCACTGAAACTTCACACCCTTCCTTTGCAAGGAAGTGATTGGGTGTGCAATCTTTGAGAATCCTTCAATAAATCTCCTTTAGTAGCCTGCAAGGCCCATGAATGATCTGACCTATGTCACATTCTTTGGCACTGACCATTCTCTAATGGATTTTATCTTCTCAGGATCCACTGCTATCCCATCCTTTGAAATGATATGTCCCAAATAATGAATTTGCTTCTCATAAAATGAGCACTTGCTCAATTTGGAATACAACTGATGCTCCCTTAATACTTGCAACACCATCCTCCAATGATGTTCATGCTCTTCTTCTGACTTGGAATATACAAGGATGTCATCCAAAAAGACAATGACAAACTTCTCTAAATATTCTCAGAAAACACCATTCATTGAGCACATGAAAACAACTCGTGTATTTGACAACCCAAATAGCACCACTGTGAACTCATAATGACCATACCTTGTCTTGAAAGCAGTCTTGTTGATATCTTCTTCTTTAATCCTTACCCAATGGTATCCTAACCTGAGATCTATCTTTGAAAATATCTTTGCATCCTTCAATTGATCAAAGAGATCGTCAATACTTGGCAGAGGATACTTGTTTTTTACAGTCACTTTATTCAACTGTTTGAAATCAATGCACAATCTTAATGTCCCATCTTTCTTCTTTGCAAACAAGACTGGGGCACCCCAAGGTGACACGCTTGGGCGTATATACCCCTTCTTCAGAAGTTCTCCAAGCTGCATTTACAACTCCTTCAGCTCTGGTGTACTCATCCTGTATGGAGTCTTGAATATAGGAGTTGCACCAGGCATCAAATCTATGGAGAAATCAATGTCTCTTTTAGGGGGTAATCTTGGTATTTCCTTAAACACATCTTCAAACTCTTTTAGGACTGCATAATCTTCAATATTTGACACCTCATCTTTAGGTGTCTCTTCCATATGTGTTGCAAATATTTGACACCCTTTTCTGTAACATTTCTTCCGCTGCAATGCTGAAATTTCTCTGATGGTTACTGCCCTGGGAATTCCCTGCACTTTCCTTAGGTTCCCTTCCTCATTCAAGCAAGTAAATGTCTTGTTATGACAGTCTAGGATAGCATGGTGCTAATCCAACCAGTCCATCCCAATTAGGCAGTCATAGGCACCTAAAGGTAAGATGTTCAAATCTTCCCTGGTGTGCAGTCCATTCATGTCCATAAGACATGACTTAACCATCTCATTAGTTTTTCTTTTGGCTCTGATAGCCAGCTGCACCAACCAAGATTCTCCATGCTTTCTTCTTGACAAATTCAAACTTTCCACCATCTTAGGATCAATATAACCATGACTAGCTCCTGAATCAATTAAAATAGTAATGGTTTGGTTGTTGATCATACCTTCCACTTCAATCATATGTGATTTATACTCTACTTACTTGTTGTCCAGGGCTGCATAGATCCTTGGTACATTTATGCCCATGTCCTCCACTTTTTCATCTTGTTGTACATTGTGAACAGTCCTCACTTTTTCACCTCTATGAAGACAATTTTTGAACATATGATCTCCTTTACAACCCCAACATTGAATAGGTGGCTTCCTTGGCCTTTGACCCCCTCTCTCAATCGTTTTGGGTTCTCTAAAAGTTGGTTGTCCTTGAGTATTATTTATGAAGAATGGTGGCTTAGTCCCCTTCTTCCTATGATCCATCTTGAATTTATTTTTGTCTTCCCAAGATTTTTGGAAAGTTGACCTTGTTTTATGTTAATCATATAGGCATTTAACTCGCCTTATGGTCTCCTCCAATGTTTTGGGATCATAATATTGTATTTTGTCACTGATGAATGACGACAATCCACTCAAATACCTTTGAATCTTAACTATCTCATCCTTGATGAACGAAACATACTTCAACAGTTCTAAAAACCTTCTTTAATATTCATCTATGGTCATACTCTCAGGCTTGAGTTCAAAGAACTCTTTCATTTTCTTGTCATAGTATCTCTTAGTCAAGTATTTCTTCTCAAAATACTTCTTGAATTCTCTCCAAGTAACACTTTTCTCTTTAATGTGTTGCACCTGCACAAGCTGATCTCACCACATGGATGTCTTTCCCTTGAGTTGATAGATGGCAATTCTACCCTCTAAATGAGAAGAATAATTATGCAATTGAAAATACTTTCTCATGCCCAGCAGCCATGTCTCTGCATCTTCATCCTTCTTGTGCTCACCATCAAATGTAGAAGGTTTGATTTTGTTCATTTCTCCTCGTAGCTCATCCTCCCCATACCTCTTATGATTCCTGACAGGGGATGGACTTGAGTTGTTGTGTGCCCTCTTATTGGAATGCCTCGGGGAGTGATGGTGATGTCTGCTAACACTTCTTGCTCTTCTTTTCGCATCAGGAGACCTGTGACTTCCTGGTTTGCTTAAGCCACTCTCCTTGTCCAATTTCTTTTCTATTATGTTCAAGCTCTGCATTAACTTCATGTTGAAGTCCTCTTGCTTCTTCTTGGCTCTCATAAGCCTTTCATTATCAGCTTTGTGGCTTTCGACATCCTTCTGTAAATTTTTAATGGTCTCTACCATATTCATATTTTCATCCCTTCCTTCTTCATGTCCATTGGAGTTTGTTCCTTCAATGTCCAAATGGGCATCCATCCCTCTGATCTCATCTTCTTGGATGTAAGTGCCTTATGCATCATCCATTCTTCTGGACTTTGTGTTGATCCTGATATGATCTAATTGTTGTTAACTCTGCAAAATGTGCAGTGAACAAAACTTTGTCAGGCTATCTATTTCAACAATTTCATGAAAATATGAACCATTCTGGTTCAATAATATATTAGAATTATTTCTTTCGATTTCCTGGAAAATTGAATGACCAAATCAATTTTTTGGGTGCATAATTATACTATATTGTCTGAAACCTTTCTAACTCCTGCTCCCATGCTCAATTCTGAGTCTTGAGCATAAAGTTATGGTTATTTGAAAATTGTCCATTAATTTTTTTGTTCATACTTCAACTTGGCACAAATCTGCGTTGTAATTATGCATGTTTGCACATACTCTATTGAATTTTTTGTAGGAGCTCAATTGGGTTTCTTCATATACATATTATGGACACTTTGTCCAAGTTTCACATTTTTCTGGGTTCTGGGCTGCTAGACACAGTCTGCTGAAGTTCTAGGCCAATTCGTGTTTTTGGTCTGGAATGCTACAGGTACATTATTTTCCATATTAAACAATTTAACATGCCCAGAAATTTAATTCAGCTCTAAGACTGTCTTCTATGGTGCAATAGCTTTCCATTGTCTGCTCCTGTGCCTCAATCTGATTCTGGAGCAGAAAGTTATGGCTCTTTGAAGTTAGTTAGGTCTTAAAATTTACCCTCCACTGTTTTTCTTGTAACTTTCTCATAAAAGCTTCATTTGATGAACGGTTTACACCATTACAAAGCTCTTTTATTTGAGTTGTAGAGACACAATTTTCCTTGGTACACTGTGTACTCTTGGTTTTTGAGTACCTAAAAACGCTCTTAAGGGCCTAAAAAATGAGTTGTGAAAAGATGACGTTCAAATAGTATAAAACGTCACAGAAAATTGTTGGTTTTCTGCTATTGTTCACCCTCCAAACGACTTCACGCGCACAATTTTCAATTTGTACACCCATATTTAGCATGCGCAGCAACACCACAAGGTAAATCGTGTTTTGCGCACCTATAACCACTGTGCATCACTTCTCTGTCGCGCCAATAACTTGCACACACTAATTTTGTGTCGCGCGCAATTTTGGGTTCTTGCACAATTACCTGTTGCGTGCAATTTTTGTATCACACACTACAATTCCGCTCACATTTCACTCTACGCACTGCACCATGCAAAAGTTTAGTACGCCCCCACCATGCACCAATACTCTGCGCGCACCATTAACTAAACTGTAGCGCGACAACATATACCCACATTGTGCGCGCACCAACCAAACTCTTCTGCGCTTTGTCAATATTGCACACACCACGCGCATCAGTATTATGTGTGTCCACACCGCGCACACCTTAATATGTGTATGCACACCGTGCACACCTTAATATGCATATGCACACCGCGCAATGTTAAATTTACCATCCACACCTGAACACTAACATTTTTCCGTGCAACGCCAAATTTTCGCACACCAACATTTTTCCGCACGGCGCCAAAATTTAGTGTGCACCCGCACACCAATACTTTTCCGCGCGCGCGGCACCAAAATTTAGTGTGCACCCGCACACCAATACTTTTCCGCACGCGCGTCCACACGCCAACATTTTTCCGTGCACTGCCCAATTTTTACATATCACAAGCTTTTTACTACGCACCATGCATTTTTAGTGCGCCCACCTACACACATTCATTTTTTATGTGCATCAATTCCTCATGAATTCCGTTGCAGAAATTGGGGCTTTTTTCTAACTTTTTCCCCAATTTACCATAGACATTCTGCAACTATGAAATTTGTTCAATTTCACCCCGATAACACCAATGCAACCTATGCAACAAAAAATTGTTGTGGGTTGACATTTCTGGAACAAATTTTTCCCAAACTCAATTCACGAATTGAGAATTTTAATTATAAAACTCGCTCCAACTGTCATGGCTTCACTGTGACTTCAAATTCGACCAATTCCAAGTCTGAGTTTGCTAGAACAGACATTAAATCAAGAATATCTCACCACATGGCCAAATTTCTCAATTTTCCCATGAATTTAACAACAGAAATTGGGGATTTTTCCCAATTCCGCACAATTGTTGTTACTTTTTACCATGGATGCTCTGCAACTCGAAATTTGTCCACTTTGAAATAAATCTTCTGTGAAATTTCGCTTCAACTCAACTTGCTCGGCCCATCTAGGCTCAGTGTTAAAAACTTAAGCTCTGATACCATATTATAACATCCTCAGCCACCCATGTCGGGCCATGCTACTCTAGAAAATGATTTCATTCTCTGCTAAACATGCTGTAACATACTCAGCATCCAACCGAGCTATGACACATAATTTTTTCGAACTGCATGCAATTAAAACATATACACACAGAACTCTTGCGGAACTTTATATATAAAACGTAAACAAACAAATACATACTGTAAATGCACATATTCATACTAAAATAACAGTAAACGTATACATGCAACATATACAAGAAATACCCATAAATATACAGACAATTATAACCACACATAGGATAAACCCATAAAAATAAACACGTAAATAATAATGCAATATGTAAATTTTTCACATAATTGACACTTATCTTGGTAAGAATATCACCAACTGCGTGCAGACCTTCCACGAACCTCTCAACCTTATACCACACTACTCATCACTCTTAGCAGTGGGTCACCCCCGAGCTGGGACTAAACTCCACCTGGATAAAGGGATTCCTAACCAGGCTAATGGATCATATACAACAAGAAAGATTTCATCACACGTGTCAACTCAAACTAACAGCCTACAGTCCCTCATTCCCCGCATGCTTGTCCCACCCCAGGAAGTGTGACCCTTCTCTACTCAACAGTCCTTCGACTGCCCCACTTCCTTTCTGGGCTTCAACAACAGGCCGGACATGAAGTCTCAGAGCCCTGTAGATGCAGTTTAGCATCTTCAGGAAATCAATTCCCAACAATTCTCTCACACGGAGAGAAATTGCTCATGGGCCTGACAATCCGCCTCTTCAATATCCCACGGGCCTAACAACCCGCTTCTTCAGTCCATCTCCCAAGCTAACCAAGTACACAAACAAGTATGGGTACAGATACAGGTTTAGGTATAGTGACATGAAAGTACGGAGGATAGCTCAATGAGTGTGTGAATGTTCATGGATGATTGACTAGATGACCGAATGATGGAAGGAATGATAGAAAATGAACTAAGCCCAAACTATTTGTATGCATGTCCCCAACTTGACACTTGTCATGTTGGGAGCTACTTTGGCCCACTTGTCCCCATCTTTAGAACTTAGGATAAAATAATTATCCATACTTTATACTTTAAAAAATATTAATATAATATTCCTTTTTGGCTTAAGCTCCCTAGCTTAGCCCCTTTTCCTTAACTTTTAGCCCCTGCCCCCGCCCCCCGCCCCCTGCCCTTTCCCTAACTAGTGGAGTTTAGTCCTACATACTCTTTGATTCACCTTGAATGATATTAATTTGATTCTCAACAAGACAATTGGTATGGTTTTTATTCAATTGATTGAAAAATAATAAAAGAGAAAGTTGAAAAAAAAAATAGCATTGCATATTTTTAGATATTAAAGTTAATTTAAATTTATTTAATTGTCCGATATGTTTATGACCAAAGAAACTAACTTGACCAACCACCTTTTCTCATACATATATATAAAGGGACTTTACACCCATAGCTATTTGAACTTGTGGTCTCCCAAACCTATAATTTAAATGTTATAAAGTTCTTTTAGAAAGTGCAATTGTAGGGGTACTTAGAGAGGTTGCTCAATGTCACTTTACAATACCTCTTTTCTCTTTAGGGTGGTTCTTTCCTTAGGAAAAATCTAGAAAAAAAAATTATTTTGGCATTTTTAAAATAAACTTATGGTAGAATTTACCAAGACTAGTGCCTATTCATTTGAGATATGGAGTTAGGGCATATTTAGAACAATAGGGCTTGAATGTGATGGATTAGATGTTATTAAGCTATCATAGATTTTCCATAATTATTCCATAACAAATTTTCAAAATATGCAAGAAGAAAGAGAGAGCCCTTAAACAAAATGCACTATCACAACCATGCAATTACATCCAACAATTAAATGCAATCAATAAATAAATAAGGCACCAACATCATATTCGAACACTAGAAATTATGGCAACAAGTTCCTTCATGATGCAAGATTACAACAAGGATTAGGGAGGTTTTAACAACCTTTACCTTAATGTCTTCTTTTGGGACAAAATCTACCCTTCTTCAAAGATGATTCCAACAACAAACTAATGACAATTCTTGTGAAACCCTAATAGTTCATGAAAAGAATAAAGAGATGAAGAAACCTCAACTTGTGTTAAAAATCATGAGGTAGAGGATCTACAATGGATTCTCCAACAAACCGTGATCCAAAAACAAGTTGAAAATAATAGTGTCACAAAAGACTTCAAGAAAGCACAACACGAAGTAGAGCAAATTGGTGGAGGTACCCTTATGCAAAGAATAATTAAACTCACTTGAATGTAATGACATTACAAATCAAGGATGTGGTGTATTTATACCACTCCACTAGGGTTGAGGCAATAGCCCCAAGGAGGAGGCTAGGTTGGTCTTACCCTAAATTGCAATAAAATGTAACAAAGAGTAATGTTGGTGTGATTACCTAGTACTACCCATAAGTCAACTCATTGAAGGCCTCAACCACCCACAAAGTGTGTAGGCACATGGTCACAAATCACTACAACTAAACAAGTCATTAATTTTATGTTTAACATTTAATTATAGTTCATTTGTTTCAAGTTGGAGCATTTTCCAGGTGCAAGAGTTGTTGTTATAGTGCTTTTTGTATTTAGCGTTGGGTTTAGATTTGTGTTATGAACCATAACCTTAAAATATATTAAGAAACTAGAGAACAAAACATGTACACCAAATGTGAGCGTGGAGAACAACTCCAAGATAAATAAGAAAGATGAGTTACACAATCATATATGAGTGTTTTATCTGGAACACGTATTTGAGACTAGTTGTAGGACTGGTCAAAGACCCTAATTCCACAACCTATAACTTACAAAGTATAAAGAATCAAGATTTGAATTTTTTACCCATGTTCTATGATATGCCTCCTAAATACCTTGAAAATTTCACTATCTGATATGTCCCAAAAAAAAATTATGGTTGGTTTACCAAGAACACCTACGTTACCAAATGTTATGAACCATAACCTTAAAATATCATATGAAATGAGAGTACAAACCATGTACACCAAATGTGAGCATGGAGAACAACTCCAAGATATATAAGAGAGATAAATTAAATAATAAATCCTTAAATAATAGGAGAACCTCCTCCAAATACCCCAATACATTCATAATACAAATCACATGTTCCTCGACAATGGTTGCATGCTATTTATATACACATATTCACACATTGAACATATGGCTCCTTTATTGGGTTGACCACTATTATATATACATTTACCCATTACATGTACAATTAACCCCATATATGCCTCTTGGGGTCATACCACTTCGGATTTCACACCAACTAGTTATAAATTAAATTTACAGAAATAGAAATGGAAAATGGTAGAAAAATGAAAAATAAAAATAAAAATGGTGATGCAATGTCAGGGTTTGAGCCCATACCACTTACCAAAAGGTAGGAGGTCTACATCAACTACATTCCCACAAAAATCTACCATTAAAATTATAGATTTGAACTGAAACTAGACTAACCTAATGCAAATCAAAATTTATGGAAATAGAAACAGAAAATGGTAAAAACAAATGAAAACATAAATGGAAAATGATAAGAAAATGTTGATACTTTAACTCAGATCAATTTCCAAAAGGCAATAACTCTACCTAAGCTACATTCCCACAAAAATCAACCATTAAAAGTACAAATCTAAACTAAAGCTAGCCTGACCCATGAATGCAAATAAGTGAACAATGCAAATCTAATATAAAAACTAGTATTTAATACTAACAAAAAAGTAAGTAATGAAATATACATGGGCATCGAGATTTGAACATGGATCTCCTTATGAGAATGCAAGGGTCGTCCTTTAGCCACACCCATGAATCGAATCCACATATTAAATAAACCCCCCAAGATGCATTTGTTTTCTTCTTTCTCCATTTAACCAACAACAACAAAACAACAATAAACATTAGCAATTCAATAAAGAAAAAACAAAATAAAAGAGGAAGGAAGAAGGAGAAGGGAAAGGAGAAGTCATTACCTTCCTTGCGGAGGTTCCTCCGTGAAACCTTATTCTCCATGCATGAAACCCTAAACTTACAACAACAAAGTAACAATAAACATTAGCAAACTATCAAAGGAAACAAAAAGTAAAAGAGGAAAGAAGGAAGGAAAGGGGAAGGGAGTAGTCATTAGCTTCATCACAGAGGTTCCTCCATGAACCTTAGCCTTGATGCATGAAACCCTAAACCTACAATAACAGAATGACAAATAACATTAGTAAATCAATAAAGGAAAAGCAACGTAAAAGAGGAAGGATGGAGGAGAAAGGAAGGGATAAGTCATTACCTTCCTCGTGGAGGTTCCTCCTTGACACCTTAGCATCCGAAGATGAAACCTTGGGAGAGTAAACCCTAAGGAAGAATAGAGAAGAAGAGAAGATAGAAAGAGAGTAAACAAGAAATAATGAGAGAGTAGGGTTCAAGGGGTTTTGTGAGGGAAAACAAGAGATTCTAATTAAAATTAAACAAAATGCACTCACAAGTGACTTATTTTTAGCCTTTGATCTCTTTTTAATCTCATATTTGAAAGGTTTCGCCCACTTTTATTTAGTTACACAAGAAACATAACGCAAAATCCAACACTAAATTCAACACTGTTCAATGCAAGCGATGTCGAATTTGGTATCCTCCCATGACGTAGTGTCAAATTTTCATCAAAACTAAGAAAACGAATCACTAAAAAGGTAAATGGCAACTAAAAAGGAAGCCAGTGACATAATTTTGTTGCAGTGAAGTGAACATTGGCCAAAATATCTCAACACCCCACCTTAATTTGAACAAGGGGCCACAAAGATGACATTACATCCATATATTATCATAGAGGAACACCACACCACCCCCTCATAACGTTGAGCCAAGGGAATCAAAATCCATACTTCTCACAAAGAAATCCTTCATAGTTGATATTGGGATTGATCATGATAAAAGGGTTTTCAGTTGCGCAAACTCATATTTATTAGGGAGAGGAGGGCCAATTGAAATAAGACCCCATGACGATGGTGACTCTCACTACTAAGAAGATCGGGCGTGAAAATCAACAACATCAATAACAATGGTAATAGCTTATTTGGGGAAAGGTGGAAACAATGAAGTAGTAGGATCCTCATCATCATCCAACACTGCTAACTTCACACAAAATATGTCACCATTGAACCAAATATCGCTATGTTGCACATTTGGAAATGACCCATCACTAGCTTGCACATTTGGAGAGAGTTCATCACTAGAATGCTCGTTGGAAAATGACTTATCATTAAATTGTTCATTGGAAGAAGGCTCATCATTGGGTTGCATATCCATGTCAAAAGAGGGGAAGCTTGAAGAAACCTCCAAAATACAAGAGGATTTAGTTGAGCAAGTAATCCCATAAGTACTCAAAAACTATCCATAAGAAGAGCTCAAGAAGGTGCCAATGGGTGCACCAAGACTCAATGAAGATGTGGTAAGATTCACTACAACAAGTTAAGAGTCATCAACAAGTAGCTTTGTTGAAAAAGAAGAGACATGTTGACAATGATCACTAGAAATAAGTGATGAAAGAGAACCTGGTGGACCATAAAAAAAAATATTCATTGTAGTCAACCATAGTTTGTTGAGGAGTATACTAGATAGGTGATATAACACGCCTTCCATGAGGTGGGTGGACCAAGGCACTTGATCCAAAAATATCGAAATGTGAAATAGAGGGGTTTTTTCCATGCTAAGACTCATGAAGTGTCCAAAGACATGAGTAGGTGTGTAGTTGATGATAAATGTTGCATAGATAATCACTTCACCTCATAAGGAAAGCTTTATGCTCCAAGAGAGAAGCATGCAACCAACCATTTCTATGATCGCCCTATTCTTCCTCTTAGCCACACCATTCTACTAAGGAATATAATGAATAGTTTCTACCAAGAGATGCCATGAGAGTGAAGAAATAGTAGAAGAGATGCCATGAGAGTGAAGAAATAGTAGAAGGTGTTAACATCGTATTCTCCTCCTTTGCCAGACTAGAGATGCTTGATATTCTACTTACATTGAGCTTCAACAAGGTTTTTGAACTGTCGCAATTTGGAAAACACTTGATTCTTGGATTTAATGGTGTAGGCCCATAGAAATTGTGAAAAGTCATCGACAAATGTGAAGAAGTACTTGGATCTCTCAAGAGAAAAAGTAGCCATGGGACCAAAAATATCACTGTGAATTAATTTTGGGGGTTTAGAGGCCCATATTGAGTTGTTCTTTGGAAATGAATCTTAATAATGCTTACCCATCACACATCCCTTGCAAACACCATTGGGATGGTTGATTTGTGGAGGGACCTCAACAAAGTAAAGGAGACTTGTGTGCCTCAAGGATCTATAGTTGATGTGACTAGGATGAAAGTACCATAATTTGTCAGCACCATCTGCATTGGTCACTATTGCAATGAAATTATTTGAAGATGGAAGCAAAGAAGACTTCCCCAATGCATACATGCATTTAGTTTCATCATAATATCTAGAGGCAACAACTTTGATGTTGCCATTGATGTCTTTAATAACCCATTTATCTCACTGAAATTACACCCTTTTATTGGCGTGAGAAATGTGCTAGATAGAGAGAAGATTGGATCCCACTCCCGGAAGATGGAGAACATCTTTGTACTGAGCCTTATCAATTTGAATAATGCAACAACCAAATATTGGGAGAGTGGAGTCATCACCAATAGTTACCTACTCACCTTTATGTCGATCACTATAATTGGTGGGAAGGTGTTAGTGTTTCATCATATGTTTAGTAGCCCTAGAATCTACAATCCATTCTTGAGTGAAGTTGGACAACCACATAGCAGTGTAAACAACCAAGCGTGTCGACTCACCAACCTTCTCTTTGAAGAAATCATCATTTATAGCTGCTTGTCAAGCAATATCTTAAATCTTTTGAAGACAAAAGTGATCACTTTTGAATAGATGTCCCTTCTTGTAGCAAGATGAGTACATTGGGCTCTTCTTTATCGAAAACCTTGAAGTGTTCCCTAGAAACTCTTACATACATGAGGAGGAAGTAGCAATGGTGTGGACATGCTCTTGAGGAATGGTTCACCTAAGTTTCTCAAGGTGACTTAATGTTGGATAAGATTATAAAATACTTTTTCCAAAATACGAGAAGTTGGGTTTGGAAGGAAAAGAAGAATGCTATAAAAAACAATAATAATTTTTTTTAATGCAAGTGAGAGGTTTTTAAGAAAAATATTGAAAAAATCAACATGGTATCAGAGCATAGGTTTTGAACAACCCATTGCACAAGCAAATTTTAGTCATCCTCTCTCTTCTACAAAATCGTACAACTTCTAGAAATTTCATACGACCTACCTTTCTAAGGAGTTTCAACACTTGTCACTTGGACGTTGGGGCTAAAAAGTGCATAGGAGTGTACGACCTCGTTCAACGCACCTCCAAAAAGCTTCAGATCACATTTCTAATTATTTTGACTTTTTGACCCTAGGGTTTCACTAATTTCTGCAGAAATTTCAGAATTAGGGTTTCTGCAACTCATTGAAGGAGCTCTTTAGCTCACCAGTGTTCTCCTATCTTTCAAGGGCTTCTGTTGGCAGTCATAAGTCCAACAAAACCTAAAAGTGCTAGCCTAGCCTAGTTGTTCGGTTTTCTAGCCCAATAGACAAGAGTTTGTGAAGAATCTAAAAATATGATGAACAAAATCATGATGGAAGACAAGCTTGGTGGATCAAGCAAACTCAGTTACTGGAAGCCAAGACTTCAAGGAGATGAAGGTATCGACATCTCAACACTCTCAGGTATGGTCCCTACCAATGATAATACTTGGTTAATTGACAGTGGTGCCTCCAAGCACATGACCGGTTTAGAGATCACCTAACAAATTTTGTTGAGAAAGAGACACGTCTACATGTTGTCCTTGTAGATGATGCCAGATATAATGTGAAAGGGGTTGGAACTTCTACCTTCCAACTAGATTCAGATATGCAACTTCAAATAAGAGAAGTACTATATGTACCTGGAATGAAGAGGAACCTTGTCTCCATTTCTGCCTTGGAAGACAAAGGCTACAAGGTTACCTTTTCAGAAGGAAGAGTTCTTGAATGGCACAAAGACTCACCTATAAATTTTGCCAAGGTAATTGGTGTTCGAGAAAAAAACTTGTACAGATTAACCATCAGACTAGTCCAGGCCCTGCTACATGACACTATCAACTTGAGTGAGCTATGACATAGAATACTTTCTCACATTCATTATAAATCTCTCCCATCTCTATGGAAAATGGCAGCAGGTCTTCCAGAGATAGAGATTCAACATAAAGGTGTGTGCTCTTGGAAAGAACGTTAAAGGATCCTTCTTAACTAGTGACAATAGATCCAAGGAAATCTTGGACTTGATACATTCATATGTATGTGGGCCAATGACTGTTGCATCTCTGAATGGGTACTTGTACTATGTACTCTTCATAGATGATCACTCTCGGAAAACTTGGATTTACTTCCTAAAGAACAAGCATGGAGTCCTTGCTAAATTTCAAGAATTCAAAGCTCAATTTGAGAACCTGATCGAAAGAAAGATCAAGGTACTAAGATCAGATAATGGAGGAGAATACACCTCCAAATATTTCAACAATTTATGTATTGAAGCAGGGATCAAGAGGGAGTTCATAATTCCTTACAACCCTCATCAAAATGGGGTTGCAGAGAGTAAAAATAGAACTATCATCAAAGCAACCAAAGCAATGATACATGATCAAAGTCTACCTATGACTCTATGGGCCTAAGCATGCATGAAAACAATGTATATTCAGAACACGAGTCCTCATCATATCTTGAAGAACATCACTCGAGAAGAAGCCTTCACCGGAGTGAAGCCCGAGATTGGACACTTCAGGATATTTGGGTGCCCAATATATTTTCATGTACCCAAAGAAAAGAGATCCAAGCTAGACCCTTTAGGGAGAAAGGGCACATTTGTAGGATACAATGAATCCTCGAAGGAATATTGGATCTACATTCCTCGTTAGAGACAGATTGAGATAAGCATAGATGTTACTTTTGAAGAAGAGATATCCTTCCAAAGAATGAGAGAACCTCAGATAGAAATGGGCAGTGAAACAATTCCTTCTCCCCCTTCAACAGTTTAGAGGGAGACAACCATTATTCCAGTAGATCCAATTGTTCCACTTGATCCAGTTGTTCTATCCAATCCAGTTGCTCTAATTGACATGCCTAGAGATATTACAGTAGGACATAAGAGGCCTGCTTGTGCTCGACAAACTCTATAAGAAGGAGAGGGACATACAACCCCTCAAGGGACAACCAGAGAGAACAAGAGACCAAAGAGATTATCAAGCTACCTTTCAACCATGAGCCACATCATTGAATCTGAGCCTTCTTGTCATGGAGAAGCTTCAAGTGAACAGGTATGGCAAGATGCCATGACAAAAGAATATCAATCTATATTGAAAAATGATGTATGGGATATTGTTCCGAGACCAGAGGGAAAGTCTCTAGTGACTTCCAAATGGATTTATAAAATCAAGCATGCAACTGATGGAAGCATCGAGAAATACAAAGTGAGATTTGTAGCCAGAGGGTTCTCACAAGTAGAGGGAGTTGACTATGACGAGACTTTTTCTCCAGTAGCCCGATACACTTCCATACGCTCTATCATTGCACTAGCTGCTTCCATGGGTTGGAAACTACATCAGATGGATGTAAAGACAACCTTTCTCAATGGTGAAATTGAGGAAGAAGTTTCTATCAAGCAGTCAGAAGGATTCATTATACACAACGAAAAATCTCATGTGTGCAGATTGAAGAAAGCCTTGTATGGGCTAAAGCAAGCACCCCGTGCTTGGTATGAGAAAATGGATGGATTCTTGATGAGTTTGGGTTTCAGTAAGAGTGTTGTTGATCCAAACCTATATTGTCACATTGATTGCAATGGGTGCTTGATCTTGGTCCTCTATGTGGATGGTAGTTTCCTCACCGATTGAGAGAGACTCATTGTTGAATGCAAACAAGCATTGACTACTAAATTTGAGATGACAGATTTAGGCTTGATGCATTACTTCTTGGGACTAGAAGTACGAAAGAGGACAGATGAGATTTTCCTGAGTCAAGGAAAATAAACTGTGGAGATATTGAAAAAGTTTGGTACGATATAATGCAAATCCATGCCTACATCAATGGTGATGGATTTGAAGAAGATGAGTGATGCTGATTCAGGAGAGATTGATCCACACTTGTACAGACAGTTGATTGGATCACTGATGTATCTGGTTAACACCAGACCTGATATATGCTATGCAGTGAATGTGCTTAGCCAGTTCATGAGCCAAACGAGATAGACTCATTGGATAACAACAAAACATGTATTGAGATACCTATGAGGCATAGTTGGATATGCCCTGAGATATGCCTCCAGTGTAGACTTGAGCTTGCAGGGATATGCTGATGCAGATTGGGCAGGGAGTGCAGTGGACCGAAAGAGCACCTCTGGTTGTTGCTTTACTTTGGGGTTTGCCATGGTTTTCTAGTGTAGCAAGAAACACAGCTCTGTGGCATTGAGTATCGTAGAGGCAGAGTACATAACATTAAGTGTGGCAGTCGACGAAGCAGTGTGGATTCGAAAAATTATGACAGATTGATGATGCATATCGCATCGATAACATACCCATTCTTTAACAAGGCTTGAGGATGCAAGGGCAATTTTGAGTTGTGATACGTGGTCAGTTTTTGTTGTTTTTGCATAGGTCTTGGTCGTGGGGAAATCGCTCGCCTAGGCATGCGATACGATATGGTATCTCGGGAACCACTTTGCCACATGTTGACTTAGAGCTTAATGGGACGACGACATGGACTACACATGGACACTTTTGCTTCCATTAGGACATCTATGTGGCCAGATACAAAGAAGCCGCCTATGCACAAAACAAAGTTACTGACTTAACGAGAACTATGACCTCAAAACGAGAAGTCTGGCCCAAAAAACCCATATTTTTGCATAAAAAACATGAAAATCAACCCCCAAATAAAAAAATGGTGTTATCGGTAGCACCATTTTTTCAAATGGGGTCAAAATTACAACTTTTTTCAAACATGGCTTTCAAAACTCAGACAATAGCTTAGAAAAACCTTAAATTCAACACCTAAATAAAAAAAGGATGTTACAAAAAAACAAATTCAAAACGTTAAAATTTTAGATAATTTGAATTCATTTTTTTAGCAATTGGTACAATTAAAACCAAGTAGCACCATTTTTTCAAATGGGGTCAAAATTACAACTTTTTTCAAACTTGGCCTTCAAAACTCAGACAATAGCTCAAAAAAACCTTAAAATCAACACTTAAATAAAAACAAAGGATGTTACATCAAAATCGACCATCAAATTGAAAAGTACTGCTATTGGTAGCATCCATTCTAAAATTGGGGTATTAAAATGATAATTTTTATAAAGTGGTAAAAGAAATCATCATTAATGTTAACAAAATCATAAAATCAACCCTTAAATGCTTATTTTTTAAAACTTAGTTTATCACTCCAAGCACAAGGTAATACATAATGTCATGAAAATATTACACTATACTTTAAAATTTCAACATCACTTTTTAATATTTTTTTACTTTTAATAAAAACAAGTAAATACAAGTTACATTGAATAATACATACATTATTTCTTAAAAGTATTGTTATATTGTCCATATTCAAAACATATGAGCTAATTTTTTTTATTATATTCTCCATAATTTAAACATATAATTCATAAAACACAAAAATGATTCATAACTTCATGTAAGATCATATGTAAGTTCAATGCTTATTTCTAGGTACCATACAAACATCATATGGATAAAAAATACATAAAATATTTCATACACTTATTCAGATTGACTCATGGATTCTGAAATACCATCAGAGTCTACATTGTCTTCAGATGAATGATTGGATGAAGATGTAGATGATACATACTCTTCTCTATTGTTGATGAATGTGCCATCTGAGTCTACATGCATGCCCAACATTTGAGATGTCAAAATCCTTTTAGATCTACAACTAGGTTCAATAGACTCCCACATTGCATTTATTTCTTGTGGCAACAACCTCTTGATAATCTTTGTTGTCTTGGAGTGAAGAGTTCATCCCTTTGTCAAATTGAAGTCATAAAAAAGTATGTCAACAACATCTAATTTTAAGAGTTCAATGCGACGACGAGTTGTATTTTGATCCTTTCTTTTTCTCTTTCTATTTACATGTTTCTCAACCATCATCTCTGGCTTGTACACACCATTGAATGGGTGTGTATTTGTTGCATACCAATGCATTTCAATTGCAATAACATCTTCATTTTCTTTATCAATATTTATAACCTTTGCAATCCAGAATTGATAACCATCTGGATCTTCAATCGCTAACACTGCAATCATGCTACCCTCTTTAATATCTTGTATTGAACCCCTGTAAAGGTCATCCATGGATTCATGTTGTGCATGTGACCTTTGTGAACCAATATACATTTCTCTTTCTTATGCTTGTGTAAACTCAATAGCACCTTGAGATTCTTATTGTTCAACAATGTTTCTTTCTTCAGATTCATTTGGCATATTTTGTGGCCAATGAAATGGAGTCTTAAAAAATGTGTCTTCATTTGTTGAGCTTGAAATTATGTCACTTTGACTATTGAAAAAAGACTCCCACCAAACAGAATCAACAATATCAAAGTACTCATACGTATCTTTTGTTGGATTACTGAGAGGGGGGGGGGGTGAATAAGTAATAACGTAATTATAATCCTTTTTCTCCAAATAATCGAAGTGTTATATCAATGTAGAATTATTATCCAATAATGAGCAATAAGAAATGAACAATCACACACATACATAGTACACCAGTGTTTTACGTGGAAACCCAAATCGAGAGAAAACCATGGAATGCTTTTTCTTATATGTCTTGAAGAATTACATTCATTGGAAGCACCAACTTCCTTTGTTTTGCAGCTGCAACTGGAAGGAGCCTCCAACCCCCTAGTTTCTCAGGCTACAACCTGAGGGAAGCTCCAACTCCCCAATTCTCTGGCTATAACCAAAAGGAGGCTACAACCTGAGGGAAGCTCCAACTCCCCAATTCTCTGGCTATAACCAAAAGGAGGCTACAACCCCCTAAGTTCTCCAACTACAACCGGAAGGTGGCTACAACCACCTGTCCTTGCCCCGTCCAACCGTCCTGAAGTAGAAGTAGAATGATGGAACCATTGTCACACTATCACTATGAGATATACCACTGTAAACCTATACCAATAAACCTAAACCATGCATCAACCTGTACCTCAACCTGTAATCAACCTGTACCATAAACAAGTGCATCAACCATGCACCAACCTGTACCAAACAATATGTAATCAACTTTACCATAAACAAGTGCAACCAACCGTGTTCCGAGTATGTACCAATCATGTGTCAACTACTCATCAACTATGAATCATCAATATGTACCAAAATCATCAACTATACAGCACATGTATGTGCCAACTCATCAACTACTTGTCTCAACCATGTTCCCAACTTGTACCTCAACCAAAAGCCCTCATCAATTTCATCATCCAAATATGATTTATAACTCTGTAATAGACCTAGTGTATATGATCACATACCTACAAACCTTCATTAACTTTAAACAATAAGAGACTAGCATTTACATCAAACGTTTCTTTAGTCTCACATGACTAGTTTTGGATTAGTCAACAACCCTGACTTGAAATAATCATAACTTTGTACCTATAATGAATAAATATCTGAAACTGATACACAATGTTCTTCAATGTGTTTTATGCAATTCCTCAAGGTGTCACTACTTGGAACCTATTAGAAAATTAATTAGAGCAAAAATGGCATACCTTGTTGAATTTTGGCTTATTCTAGAGAGCGACCTTGTAGAGTGTGCCCTGCACAGAATATTTGTTGAATAGATTTGAAACTTATAAAACATCATCAAAAGAATTTATCCTTCCTTGAATTCTTTTCTTCACCTTCCCTCATAAATTCGGCTTAGATATCCTTTGGTTACCTCAGACACCTATAGGTATTCAATATGCTCAAGTGTAATTTAAATGACACAGCCTTGCCTCTTATTTATACTCTCCAAGTAGCTTCCTTAAAAACATCTTCTAGGTCACTTTGTCCACTTTCATTATTTTAGGGTTAAACCACTTCTAATTTCTCCATTAAATTTATTATTTAAATAATTGATTTTGTATTCACTTTGAATTATAGTGCACTCATCACTTCACTTTATTATTTACCTTTAAAAACTCTTAAACCACTTTGACTACTTTGACCTTTTGGGGCTTCCAGATGACATATGAGTGTCCTCCAACTTCGTAAGGCCATAACTCTCAAACCGTGAGGAGTTATGTGACGTTCCACATACCACCAAAAATGGAATGACATGTACTATCCATATAGAATAGTATTACCTGAAAATATATCAAAATTCATACCGTTATCTATCAAACAGACGTGGGTCCATTATCCAAACCTAGGTTCTCCAACTTCTCATGGCCATAACTCTCTAACCGTGAGGAGTTATGTGACGTTCCACATACCATCGGAAATGGCATGATAAACACTATCAATCTAGGATAGTTTCACTGAAAAATTCACTGGCGTTCATCTCATTATTCCACAAATAAGTATGGGTTCTCTAACCATACTTATCGGATAACTCAATCCACAAAGCGTCTTCCCGTGAGGGATTTCACCATAAGGGTGGAGTTTATCCATTTCTACTTATTATCAACCATGACAATATAATAACGAGTCATATTTACATCAAAAAATCTTGGGTCCATTACCCAACCTTTGTGCTACGGGGCTTTTTTCAAGGGTTGACATCAATGAAAACCAACCTTAATCAACAATCTCCCCCTTTGGCATTGATGGAAACACTCTGATGCAATACTGAAATCATATCACTCATGCTCCCTCTGAAACCATGCCTCTATCCTCTGTATCTGATAAATCTGCTCCCCCTGGAACCATGCCTCTGTCCTCTGCATCTGATAAATCTCTCCCCCTGGAACCGTGCCTTTGTCCTATGCATCTGATAAATCTTTCCCCCTTTGTCATCAACGACAAAGGTATCTTTCCCTCCGGTGTTTCTCCCCCTGACTGAACTATCCTCTTAAGGTGCTTCCTTGTGTAAATCTAAGACATATAAGATAAGCATTCAAAAAGCATTAATTTTGGAGTAGAAATAACTCCAAGTCTTTGGCGAAGATATTCAAAGGATTCCCATGGAAGTGGTTTTGTGAAGATGTCTGTCACTTGTTCTTTTGTGCCCACATACTCAACTATGATGTTCTTTTCTGCAACTTGCTCCCGTAGAAAGTGATACTTGATTGGAATGTGCTTCATCTTGGAGTGCATCACCGGGTTCTTCGAGATACTGATGATGCTTGTATTATCACAATAGATTGGAATGGGCTCATCTTACTCAACCTGTATATCTGTCAAAGTTTATTTCATCCAAAGAACCCATGTACAACATGATGTTGCTGTAATATACTCTACCTCGGCTGTAAATAAAGATAGTGATGATTGTTTCTTGCTTAGCCATGATACTAAACACTCACCCAAGTAGAACACTGCTCCACTGGTGCTTTGTCGATCATCAATACAACCTACCCAATTTGTATCTGTGTAGGTAATAAGTGATAGATCCTTTCCTTTTGGATACCATAATCCAAACTCTTTTGTTCCTTTGAGATATCTAAAAATCCTCTTCACTGCTAACAAATGTGACTCCTTTGGTGCTGCTTAAAATCGTGCCACCTGTCCAACTGCATGCATTACATCTGGTTTGGATGTTGTCACATATAGTAGGATGTTAATCATTGACCTGTATTGCCTCTGATCTGTAGACTTCGAATCATCATATTTGCTCAACTTGCAACTGGTTTGCATGGGAGTGATAACTGGTTTGCAATCTTCCATTCCGAACCTCTTTAACATTTCTCTGATATACTTCGTTTGAGAAATAAAGATTCCTTGGTTGCTTTGACGTATTTGAAGTCCCAAAAAGAAGGATAGTTCTCCAAGTAATGACATTTCAAATTCATTCTGCATATCTTTTGCAAATTTCTGGCTTAACCTATCATCATCACTACCAAAAATAATATCATCAACATAAACTTCAATTAATAAAATATTACCTTCACTTACCTTGATGTAGAGGTTGTTGTTTGCACTTCCTTTTCTGAACCCTGCTTTTTGTAGATACTTATCCAATCTAGAGTACCATGCTCTAGGAGCATGTTTTAGACCATACAAGGCCTTCTTTAATTTACACACATAATCTGCGTTCTTTGACAACTGAAATCCTTCTGGTTGTTCAATGTAGACTTCTTCTTCAAGTTCCCCATTAAAAAAAGATGATTTTACGTCCATCTGATATACTTTAAAATTTTTGGAGCATGCATAGGCTAAAAGCAACCAGATTGCTTCCATTTTGGCAACTGGGGCAAATGTCTCTTCAAAGTCGATTCCTTCAATCTGTGCATATCCTTTACATACCAATCTAGTTTTGTTCCTCGTAACTTGTCCATCTTCATTTAATTTATTCCTGAAAACCCATTTTGTGCCGATCATATTCTTATTCTTTGGTCTTGGAACCAGTTCCCAAGTGTCATTTTTCTCTATTTGATCCAATTCTTCATTCATGGCCTTATTCCGAAATTCATCCTTGTTAGCTTCTTCAAAACAGTTTGGTTCAATTGTAGATAAGAGTGCTAGGTGTGTTTGTTCTGGTGAACGGATTTTTCTTCTAGTCTCAACTCCTGCATCTTTGTTTCCAATAATCTTATCTGAAGGATGATTCTTCTGTACTCATTT
>ML801677.1:32934-60755 GCA_009831015.1 Picea engelmannii
CCAGAATCCTGCAGACATGTTAACAAAGGGAGTAACCAGGGAGAAACTGAGTTCTTGCTCAGTTTCAGTTGGTCTTCAAGAATGAAGATGAAGATGAGAAATTTTCCAGGTCCAAGAAGGTTCAGAGTCCAGCATATACAATAACGGTGGAGTTGTTGTGATCAGTCGCCAAGTGGGAGATTGTTGGTTGTGGAGCCTGATTATCTTCCTGATTCAGAGGTCCTTGCTTTCAGCCGTGTTTATACCCCATGAAGTATTTACACCCTAGAAGTATGTACACTCTTCCACGTGGGGGAGTGCAGAGGGGGGGTACCCCCTCTGCGGGGTCCGGGGGGATGGACCGTTTCAAATTGCCTTGTAAAAGTATATTGTAATTTCATTGTAAATATGGACCGTTCATTATAAGGTCGCAGATCTAACGGTAGAGATTATGTTAGGGTTTTTTGCCCTAAAAGGCAACCCTCTTTTATGAGGGAAATGTGTTGCAGCTATGGTTGATGGTGAATATTGTATTCTGAGAGAGGAGACTGTGAGAGAAAGAAGAGGAAGTTACAACAGGTTTTGCTGTAGGTTGTATCCCTTCATTTGCTGGATAATAATAAAGGAAGGACCTGACAATTTCTCTAGTGGACATAGCCCACACTGGGTGAACCACGTAAATCTGTGTCTCTCTTGTATTGTGTGTCTTCTGTGTTTTGTTTCTGCATTTGTTTTATTTTATTGCTCCGCGGTCCTGTTTTTCTAACACCCTCCAAAATTTCCCCCTCAAATTTGTCCCTCCAAAATTTCCCCCCAATTTTTACCCTTTATTATTTTCCCTTCAAATCTAAAAACAACTTTCACACTTTTATTTCGTTATTTACTTGTTAATTATAATATTTTTCATGTTTGTTTATTTATTCCACATTCATTAAACATAGCGACGATCCATATAATTTTAGGTATATATGTAGACAACCTTCATCATTTTTATTTTTCCCACATTCGTTATACTAACAATAATTTATATCATCTATGTTATTGATCCGGATTTATGAACATAACAAAATGAATAACAGAGTGAATACAATAACACAATGATACAGACAACAACAACATATATCTAGTGAACAATAACTTCTATTGAATAAATAAAATAGGCTGAAACAATAAAACTGCATAACTGAAAACAACTTGCTTGAATGGTGGTAGTTATCTCTGAGAAGAGATGTGGCTACTATGTGCATCTGTCTGATAAAAATGATTATAATGAGGATCCAAAGGTCTTTTTAACATTACTCATGAATGCCAAAACCCTAGACATCCAAAAACATAACCCTAGGAGATGAAACGCCAAAAGTTATGTGGGCCCCCATGGGTAAGTTGGTACCTCAACTTCCCAGGGTCGTAACTTTTGCATACGACTTCCGTTTTAGGCACGTGATAGCCCGTTGGAAAGGTATTTTCGAGAACTACACATTATGCCATCAAAATTTGACTCTGTCTATAGTTTGATTGTGGCAAGCCAAAAAAACATTGTTTAGGGCCCCAAAACAGACCAGGAAGTACAAAAATATGTACTGACATGAAAAATTCCAAAATAAGCCAATTGGATTAGGTGGGCAACCACCAATCTCCAGTTGGAATCTATGTAGGGATTCAGATAGCCTCGAAAGTATAGAACCCACAATTACAAAGAATTACAAAAGAATGTACCGAACTAAAACTGTCAAGAGGAGCCAGTTGTAATAGGTGGGTGGCCACGAATATCCACCTGGATCAATCCTCCCCCCTTAAGAAGCAAAGGTCTCCATTGTGTTGAGTGCCCCCATCATGTGAGGAAATTTCTGTTGAATTTGGCTATGGGTCAGTCACTTGCCTTGGTTGAGGAGCTCCCCTACCTTGACAACCCGATAAAGTTGTATCCTCTGTTGGCGAGTGCCCTTGACCTGTGTGTCCATTATTTGAACAATGGATGCTTGTTCCATGTAGTCAGGGTTGAGCTCTGTTGGTGTCAAATGTTCTAGGATCTCTGAGGTGTCCAATAATGGTGGAAAATATGGCCAGAGGAGGTCCACATTGAATACTGGGCGCAAGGCAAGGAAGGGGGGAGTGTTGAGCTCAAAAGCATTATCACCCACAACCTTGGTGATAGTGTAAGGCTCATAACCCAGTGGATGGAGCTTTCGATGGGGCCCTGTAAGGCGTTCTTTCTGCAAATGTAACCAGAACTTGTCTCCCTCCTAAAACTTGTGCGGTACTCGGTGTTGATCATGTTGCTGCTTGAAGTTAGCATTAACTTTTTGCAAAATCTCATTGACTTGTTGGCGGATGTGATGAATCTTCTCAATGAATCTGGTGGCTTTGTCGGCCTCAGTATAAACATGGGAAGAATCCATCTGTGTGGTTGCAAGAGGTAGTGCAACATAAATGGGACCCAAGGTTTGGAATCCCAACACCACCTGAAAGGGGCTATGGCATGTGGAGCTATGGAGAGCCCTATTGTAGTTGTGTTGAACATAGGGAAGACTCTCATCAAATGTACGTGGATGCTTAAAGTTATACCACCATTCAAGCAAGTGTTTCAATTCTTCAATTTTGCAGTTTTAGCCTATTTCATTTATTTAATAGAAGATATTGTTCACTGGATATATGTGTTATTCTTCATATCTGTGTATTTATTATATTCAGTCTGTAATCAGTTCGTTCCGCTCCTAAATCCGGATCAGTGGTATGAGAGCGGTCTGCTCTTCATTTATTTTTCTTCGTGCATGTCCCTGACAAGATCTGGGTACAATAAGTTGGGACTCGAATCAATCGAGCCGTTACAATATTGGTCGTGTCGAGCCCAAAAACAACCCATGGCGGACGAAAATAAAGATGATGGAGAAGGATATCCTATTAAAATATTGCTCGAGGAAGCCCTCACGCGACAAAGGAATAAAATGATGGACAACTTTGCGTGGATCCTTCGACGACTGCCCACAGGAGAAGCATCTTCATCGAGCGGCCATGCAACCCCCTTCAAGGTACAGGTAAATTTTGATATTCCATTATTTGAAGAACTGATAGACGTGGATGTTGTAGATAAATGGTTGAATCTACTTGAAGGGTATTTTTCGGTCCACAATTTTTCCAATAGGGAAAATATTACTTTTGCACTCCTCAAGGTTGTCCCCCATGTTAAGGACTGGTGGGATACTTACTCTGAGAAAAGGGCCGTAGAGGAATCTGCAATATTTGTGGTGGCCCCAGCATGGGATTCCTTCCGGGATGCCATTAAAGAACAATACTACCCGGTTGGAAGCTACGAGGACCAATATACCAGATGGACCACCCTGCATCAAGAAAGGGACCATACAGTACCATATTTCACCAATATTTTCCATAACCTATGCACCAAATCAGGTATCAAATACTCTGAGTGTCATCTCGTGCTTAAATACCGTGACTGTTTGCACAGATAAATTCAAACAGAAATTGCGTTTCTGGACATCGCCTCATTGGGCACGACTTATAGATACCTTGTCAAGATTGAGCAAAAATTTAAGTAGAAGAGGTGACAGTTTGGATCTGCAAACTCCTCACAGCTGAAGTAGGGAAAAGGCGGGCCCAACCCACACAACAAGGGACCAAGCCGAGATGGATTCTCTTAGGACAACCAGCCCAAGCCGCAACAAAAGAAGGGAAATGAGAAGACAAAGAAGGACACAGGAAAGTGGTGTGAGTACGATAAAATTCCTTAGCACAACATTGAAGAATGTCGCTCCAAGTAGTCACTCATGGCTAAGATGAAGGATTCTGATTCGGAGGTCGATTCTGATTCTGAGTCAAATACCGAAGGAGGGAAGCAAATTATCGATGTTGAACCCAGTGCCACTGTCGCTACCAACAAAATCCAACCAAGCGAACCAGAAGAACCAAAGGAGGGGGAACACCTCTTTCACTCACAGATGTGGATAAAGGGGGCTCTGCTTCATTTCATTGTTGATAGCAACAATCAGAAGAACATGATTTCAGCAGAGGTCATCAAGTGGCTGGACCTGCCAACGACACCGCACTTGCAACCCTACACCATCGGCTGGCTTCACCAAGGAAGATATTTTTGTGTCAGCCAACAATGTCATCTACCCTATGACATCAAGCCTTTCTAAGATGAGGTGTTGTGTGATATTGTTCCCCTTGAAGTTTGTGATGTTATTTTAGGATAACCATATTTATGGAAGCATCATGTTGTGTATGAGTCTAGACCCTGTAGTTTTATTATTATTTTGGGTAGACAATTGTACATGATACCAGAGGTAGCGCCACCTACCACTATTTCTTTAATCTTTGCTAAGCAATGCAGTAAGGTCATTTCATAGACTGGGAAGTTCTTCTTCTTTGTGATCTATGCTCACAATAAGCAGAAGGTCACCACAAGATCTGTGGCCTCTACAGAAAGGCTCTCTTTGCAATAGATGCAAGTGGATGTGATCATGGAAGAATACATAGACATCTTCTCCTCACCCACCATGGTGCCGACGCACTACCAAGTCAAGCATCCAATTGATTTGACCCCTCGTGCACCTCTACCTAATGGACCAGTCTATCGTTGCTCGATGATGGAAAATGAAAAAATCAGGCTTCAAATCCAAGAGATTCTTCAAAAAGAGCACATCAGACCCAACTCCTCCCCTTGCGGAAGCCCGATTGTACTGGTGCAGAAAAAGGACGGGATTTGGCGTCTCTGCATTGATTACAAAGCCTTAAACAAAATCACAGTTAGGAATCGGTACTCAATTCCTAGGATTGATGACCTTCTTGACCAACTAAAGGGGGCAAAGTTCTTCAGCAAGATTGACCTAACATCTGGCTACCACCAAGTTCCCATTGAACGAACTGATGTATGGAAGAAAACCTTCAAATCTAAAGAAGGTATTTTCGAATGGTTGGTCATGCCCTTTGGCTTAACAAATGCACCAACCACTTTTATGAGGTTGATGGATGATGTATTGTGACCCTTCACCAAATCCTTTGTGGTGGTATATTTGGATGACATCCTCATCTTCAACAAAACTTGGGAGGAGCACATGCGACATATTCAACAGGTTTTGAGCACTCTGCGGCAGCACAAGCTCTATGCCAACTTGGACAAATGCTCTTTTGGCATGAGCATGATCCAATACTTGGGCTACATTGTTGATGAGCATGGGGTACATGTTGATACCGCTAAGATCCAAGTCATCCGTGACTGGCCAACCCTGACCACACTAACTGAGCTTCAAAGCTTCTTGGGACTAGCCAACTTCTACCGACGGTTCGTGTTGGGATTCTCCCATATTGCATGGGCCCTCAGCTAGGTGACCAAGGGTGGTGGAAGGGAAAATTTTGTGTGGGGGAAGGAACAACAATGAGCATTCGATGATATGAAGCATCGCTTGTGCTCAACTCCAGTACTCTCCTTTACCGATCTACAACAACCGTTCGAGATTGAGATTGATGCATATGACTATGTTGTAGGCACAGTTTTAACTCAACACGACCATCCGGTGGCATACCATAGTGAGACTCTCTCAGATACTGCCCATAAATACCCCACCTATGACAAGGAAATGTATTTTATTGTACAAGCTTGTCGTCAAAGGAAACATTACATTCTGGGAAAGGAGACGATCATCCACACCGATCACAAGCCTCTGCAGTTCATAAAGACACATGGGAAATTGTAGAATGACCACCATCAGAAGTGGTCCACCTACTTGCAACAATTCCATCTCAACATCAAGTATAAGACAAGGATCTCCAATCGTGTCGATGAATGCCTCAGTTGAGCTCCTGTGGCTGCACTCACCACTATGCTTCATTCTTGTGGACATGAGGCATCTGAGTGGCCCCAACTTTATCAATAAGATCCGAACTTCACCACCATCTAACAACTCTTGGGTATAGACGCAACTGTCACTGATTTTCACATTTAGGACAGTTTATTATGCCATTTGGGCCATCTTTGTGTTTCTACAAGAGAGCGTGCAAATATGATCTGAGAAGCCCACTACAGTAAGATGGCAGGACATTTTGGCATGGATAAAACTGTGGTCATTCTTCAAAAACATTTTTATTGGCCAAAACTTCGACAGGACGTCGACAAGTATATTAAACCTTGCACTACCTGTGACATTGCCAAGCCATCCATCAAGAATCAAGGCTTACACACCCCTCTTCCTACTCCCAAGAAGTCTTGTGAATCCGTCTCAATGGATTACATGTCTGTCCTTCCATCCACCAAGCAAGGAAATGACTGTGTATTTGTGGTCCTTGATCAGTTTTCGAAGATGGCCATCCTCACAACTTGAAAGAAGAATATCACAGCGACAGATACTGCCAATCTCTTCTTCGAATGGGTGTGGCTCCATTTTGGGATACCATAGACCATCATCTGTGACCGAGACAATAGGTTGGTCAACACATTTTGGTCAAGTCTCTGGTCACTGTTGGACACCAAGCTCACTAAATCCACTTCTTTCCACCCCCAAATAGATGGCCAAACAAAGGTAGTCAATCAGATGATTGTACACATCTTGCGCATGTACAAATCTAAGCATCCATGTACATGGGGTGAGAGTCTCCCTTATGTTCAACACTGTTACCACATGGCTCTCCATAGCTCCATCGGCCATGGCCCATTTAAGGTGGGGTTAGGATTCCAACCCTTGGGTCCCATGGATGTTGCACTACCTCTTTCCACCACACAGACACACTCTTCCCATGTTCAGCCTGAGACCGATAAAGCCACCACATTCATTGAGAAAATTCAACACATCCGCCAATAGATCTAGGATATTTTGTAGAAATCCAATGCTAAGTACAAGCAGTGCCATGATCAACATACGGTACCGCACCCGTTTCAGGTTGGCGACAAAATTTGTCTACATTTACAGAAGGAGCATCTCATGGGGCCCCATCGGAAGCTTCACCCACTTCACTATGGGCCTTACGTTATCACCAAGGATGTGGGTAGCAATGATTTTGAGCTCAACACTCCACCCTTCCTTGGCTTGGACCCAGTGTTCAATGTGGATCTCCTTCGACCATATTTTTCACCATGATTGGACACCTCAAAGATCATAGAACAATTAAAACCAACAGAGCTCAACCCTGACTGCATGGAACAAACATGCACTGATCAGATAGTGGACACACATGTCAAGGGCACTCACCGGTAGATGATCCAACTTTATTGGATTGTCAAGGCAGGGAAACTCCTACACCAAGGCAAGTGGCTCACCCGAGGAAAAATCCAGCAGAATTTTCCTCACCTGATGGGGGAACTCAATGCAATGGAGACCATTGCTTCCTAAGGGGGGAGGATTGATCTAGGTGGATATTGGTGGCCACCCACATATTCCAACTGGCTCCTCTTGTCTGTTTTTGTTCAACACATTCTTATGTACTTCTTTGTAATTGTGGGTTCTACACTTATGGGGTTGTCTGAATCCCTACACATATTCCAGGTGGATACTGGTGGCCTCTCGCCTAATCCAAATGGCTTATTTTGTATGTTTTCATGTCAACACATCTTGTTGTACTTTCAGGGCCGTTTTGGGGTCCTAAACATTGTTTTTTTGGCTCGCCACAGTCAAACTGTAAACTGAGTTAGAGTTTGACAGTGGAATGTGTAATTCTCTGAGAGACCTTTCCAACAGGCTATCACGCGCCTAAAACAGAGTTCGTATGCAAAATTTACGACCCCGAGAAGTTGAGGTACCAACTTACCCATAAGGGCCCGCATGACTTTTGCGTTTCACCTTCTAGGGTTAGGTTTTTGGATGTCTAGAGTTTTGGCATTCATGAGTAATATAAAAAAGGCCTCTGGAGCCTCATTGTAATCATTCTACTTAGACATATGTGCATAACAACCACATCTCTTCACAGAGATAGCTACCACCATTCGAGTAGGTGTTTCAGTTCTTCAGTTTTATAGTTTCAACTTATTTCATTTATTTAATAGAAGATATTGTTCATTGGATATCTGTGTTATTCTTCATATCTGTGTGTTTATTATATTCAGTCTGTAATCAGTTCATTTCGCTCCTAAACCAAGATCAATACATGCCTACAAAATAGCATTAATGCTTCAGATCCCATTATAACTCTGTAGTTAAGCGCACTCAGAATAGAGTAGTACTGGGATAGGTGACCGCCCGGGAAGTCCTAGTATTTTAGATGCCTATGGCATTTTATAAACTTAGTCCAATTTATCCCACATGCATCATGGGAATTGTTCTCCTCTCACTCTCTCATATATAATTGAGGTGAAGGAGGCCCTTTAAGCATGCAATGGAGTGTGATGTAAAGCTTCTTGTGAATGAAGCGTAGCCAACATCTCTTTCTTTTTAGAGATAAGCTGATCAATTTTTCTAGTTTGTGTTCTACAATGTTTTTCTATCTTATTCAGTAATAGAAGTTGGGTTTCATTGTATTTCTGTGTTCTCTCCTATATTTTTGTGTATCTCATTGTTATATCTCGGTTATATTTCTGCCTTCATGTCATTCTCAAAATAATCCGAATCAGTGGTGTCAGAGTAGTCTGCTCGTCATTTCTCAGAGCAGATCCCTGACAAGGTCAAGGTATAGAGATTTGGGTCTCGATCTAGTTTCGCTTGAGGACAACCACTCTCACTAGCTCAAGTTACCTCCCATGGTGGAAGAAAAGAGAGATGATAGAGCATGAGATCCTTTCAAGACATTGCTCGAGGAAGCCCTCATGCAACAAAGGAACGAGATGATGGACAACTTCACTCAGATCCTTCGAAGACTTTCGATGGCGGCAACCAACGCATCTTCAACAAGCAACCATTTCGCAAGTGCGACACCCTTCAAGATACAAGTCAATTTTTATATCCCCTTATTTGAAGTCCAGATAGATGCAGATGCTCTAGATAAATGGTTGAATCTCCTAGAAGGTTATTACTCTATCCAAAAAATTTCTGACAGTGAAAAGATCACCTTCGTGCTCCTTAAAGCTCGTCCCCATGTCAGAGCTTGGTGCGAAGGTTATTAGGAGAGGTACACCACAGATGAATCTACACTATTAGGGAGAGAACCCACTTGGGCAACCTTTGTAGATGCCCTAAAGGAGGAGTTCTACCCTGTCAGAAACTATGATGACCAATACATGAGATGGACAACTCTGCGTCAGAAAAGAGACCAGACAGTGCCGGAGTACACCAACATATTTCATACCTTGTGCTCAAAGCTGGGTATCAAATACTCTGAGCAAAACTTGGTTTTGAAGTACCGCAACGGTCTACACAGGTACATCCAAAAAAAGATGGATTTCTTGGACATCTCCACACTGGGAGTTTCTTTTCGATATGTAGTCAAAATTGAGCAGAAATTCAAGAAGCAGAGTAAGTGGAAAAAGCATGGACTAAGCAAGGAAGGCCAACCTTAGGAGAGCCAATCCCAGATGTAGGCAAAGAAGGGTAATGTGAAGTCTAAGAAAGACACCAGAAAGTGGTGTGAGTTCCACAACAACCCTTGGCACAACACTGATGAATGTCGCTCAATACATTCATTGGTATCCGATCTCAAAGACAAAGAGTCGAACTTCGACTTGGACCCTGATTCAGAAAATAATAAAAGGAGACAGATCATTGATGCAGAACCCACTTCTATTGTCGCAACTGAAACAATCCAACTAGACAAGGATCCTAAAGAGGTGGAGTGACTCTTCCATTCATAGATGTGGGTGAAGGGGAACCCACTACATTTTATTTTTGATAGCGGAAGCCAAACCACACCCGCATTCGTACAACATCAGGTGGCTTCGCCAGGGTCAAGATCTTCGTGTCAACCAACAATGTCGCGTGTCCTATGACATCAAGCCCTTTAAGGATGAGGTATTATGTGATGTTTCCCCATTGGAAGTCTATGATGTTCTATTAGGCCAACCATATATGTGGAGGTGTCATGCTATTTATGAGTCTCGACCCCTTAGCGTCATTGTTACTTTGGGGGGTCAACTATACAAGATATCAGAGGTAGTTTCAACTATTGTCCCACCAAAACAATGCCACAAAGTAATCTCTCATACTGCAAACTTTAGCCTCTTCACAATCCGATCATAAGGTGAACAGGAGGACACTGAAACCATTGTAGACTCAACCCAAAACCTTTCTATCTAGCAGAAGTAGATCGACAAGATTGTAGAAGAGTACCAAGATGTTCTTATTGCACCTATGAGGGTGCCTCCACACTGCCAAGTCAAACAAGTTTATAACAAAACCCTTCATACTCTTCACGCTGCATCTTCACCGACAGAGTCCTCCCACACTTAGGTATATCATGCAACTAGATTGGTTGAATGTATTCAACCCCTCCAACAATAGGTTCATTGCAACCTACAACAAGATAACCAGGACAACTTCTTCAGCAAGGCAAGCAACGCACCAAGCTTCAGATTTACCAGAAGTCTCCTTGTATCCCAAGGGAACTTGAAGTAATGGGGACCATTGCTTCCTAACAGGGGAGGAATGATCCAGGTGGATCTCAGTGGCCATCCACCTTTTCCACTGAATCACCATTTTGAGCCAGTGGTTTTGATAAACAATGACATTCACCCTTTTTATGGGAAATGGAATGTAATGTCATCTTCATTTGTTAATTACAGACACCATGTAATGGTCTTATGTACATGCCTACACCATAACATTAATGCACCAGGTTCCATTAGAACTCTGCAGTCAAGTGCGCTCGGGCTAGAGTAGTATTGGGATGGATGATCGCCCGGGAAGTCCTAGTATTTTACTTGCCTATGACATTTTATAAACTTAGTCCAATTTATCCCACATGCATCATGGGAATTGTTCTCCTCTCACTCTCTCATATATAATTGAGGTGAAGGAGGCCCTTTAAGCATGCAATGGAGTGTGATGTAAAGCTTCTTGTGAATGAAGCGTAGCCAACATCTCTTTCTTTTTAGAGATAAGCTGATCAATTTTTCTAGTTTGTGTTCTACAATGTTTTTCTATCTTATTCAGTAATAGAAGTTGGGTTTCATTGTATTTCTGTGTTCTCTCCTATATTTTTGTGTATCTCATTGTTATATCTCGGTTATATTTCTGCCTTCATGTCATTCTCAAAACAATTCAGATTAAGACTTGACCAAAATGTGCTGACGAACCTGATGTCCTGATAAGAGATGATGGTCTTTGGTATCCCAAAATGGACCCACACTCATTCGAAGAAGAGCTTGGAATTATATGCCACTGTGATGCTCTTCTTGCAGGCTGTGAGAATGACCATCTTTGAAAACCGATCAACCACCACAAACACACAATCATTTCCTTACTTGGTCGACAGAAGGCCAGACATGTAATCCATTGAGATGGATTCCCAAGGCCTCTCGGGACTATGAAGAGGGGTGTATAAGATTTGCTTCTTTATGGTTGGCTTGGAAATGGCACATCCAGTCCAAGGTCTGATATACTTGCTGACGTCCTGTCAAAGTTTTGGCCAATAAATTTTTTTCTGTAGAACGTCCACAGTTTTCTCCATGCCAAAATGTCATGCCATACGAATGTAGTGAGCCTCCCAAATCATATTTGCATGCTCGTTTGCAAAAACACAGAGATGGCCTGAATGGCATAAAAATCCATCCTGAATGCAAAAATCAGTGACATTCCTGCATGTATCCAAGAGATGATAGGTGGTGGGGAAGTCAGGATCTTGTTGATAAAGTTGGGGCCACTCAGATGCCTCATGCCCACAGGAATGGAGCACGGTGGTGAGTGCAACCATGGGAGGTCGACTGAGGCAGTCAATGACACAATTTGTGCTCCCTATCTTATACTTGATGTTGAGATGGAACTAATGCAGGTATGTGGACAACTTTTGATGACGGTCATTCTGCAACTTCCCTTGTGTTTGTATGAACTGCAGAGACTTGTGATCAATGTGGATGATTGTCTCATTTCCTAGAATGTAATTTTTCCATTGATGAGAATCTTGCACAATGGAATACATTTCCTTGTCATAGGTGGGGTATTTATGAATGGTATCTGAGAGTGTCTCACTATGTTATGCTACTGGATGACTGTGTTGAGTGAGAAATGCGCCTACATCATAGTTAGATGTATTAGTCTCAATTTCGAATGGTTGTTGCAGATAGGGTAAGGAGAGTATTGGAGCTTAGCACAAATGATACTTCATGTAACATCTCCGACCATCCATGCTGGGCCATGCTACGCCAGAGAACTCTTACGTTCTCTCCGCGGAACATACTGTAACATGCCTAGTATCCAACTGAGCTATGCCACATAATATTTTTTTTTTCCAACTGCATGTAATTAATATATATACACACAGAACTCTTGCGGAAGCATATATATAAAATGTAAACAAACAAATACATATGTAAATGCATGGATTCACACTAAAATAACAGTAAACATATACATGCAACATATACAGGAAATACCCATAAAAATAAACACAGTTATAACCGCACATATGATAACCCATAAAAATAAGCACGTAAATAACAATGCAACATGTAAATTTATCACACAATTGGCACTTATATTGGTAATATTGTCACCAACTGCATGAAGACCTTCCATGGACCTCCCAGCCTTAGACCACATTGTTCATCACTCTCAACGATGAGTCACCCCCGAGTTGGGATTGAACTCCACCCGGGTAAAGGGATTCCTAACCAGGCTACAGGCTCATAAACAACAGGAAAGACTCCATCTCAGGTGCCAAATCAAACTAACAACCTACAATCCCTCATTCCCCACATGCTTGTCCCACCCAGGAAGTGTGCCCCTTCTCTACTCAACAGTTCTTCGACTGCCCCACTTCCTTTCCGGGCTTCAACAACAGGGTGGACATGAAGTCTCAAAGCACTATAGCTGCAATTTAGCACCTTCAGGAAATACATTCCCAACAATTATCTCATCCAAATAATTGCTCATGGGTCTGAAAACCCGCCGCTTCAATATCCCATGGGCCTGATAACCCGCTTCTTCAGTCCAGCTCCCAAGCCAACCAGATACACTAACACAAAAAGGCTATGGATACAAGTTCAGGTACAGTCATGAAGATACAAAGGATAGCTCAATGGGTGTGTGCATGCTCATGGATGATTGATTGGATGACTGAATGATGGAAGGAATGATGAGAAAAATGATGGAAAAAGATCTGAAAATGAACTAAGTCCCAACAATATGTATGCATGTCCCCAACTTGACACTTGTCATGTTGGGAGCTACTTTGGCCCACTTGTCCCCAACTTTGGAACTTAGGATAAAATAATTATCCATACTTTATGATTAAACAAATATTAATATAATTTTCCTTTTTGGCTTAAGCTCCCTAGCTTAGCCTCTTTCTTTAAATTTTAGGCCCCTCCCTTTCCCTAACTAGTGGAGTTTAGTCCCCCATATCTTTTATAGTGGTCGGTCTATGCGCAGCGCTGTATTTTATATTAATGACAAGACATATACAAAAATAGGCGCACGAGCCTTTAACATCTAGGCTCTTTGGCCTAATCAAAACATAAGCATCCTAGCTTTTAATAACTGGCTCACCAGCCTATAAAACACAACATATACACAAAAGGCTCCCTGGCCTCGAAATCACGTGCACTCAAGTTGTTGTGCACGATATCCAGGAATGTGCACACTTCATCATTTTACTGCGTAGTACAAGTGCGCACTATGCCATGAAATGTGCATACAAAATGATATCAAACAACTCACCAGCTTAAGTACATTTTCATTTACATTACAATTGGGTTAAGCCTAGGGATATTACAATCCCCTCCCCTTATTTATTCACTGTCCTCAGTGCATCATGTACCCATATACAACAAAATTTCAAAAATCCTCAAAAGATGCGGGTATTCTACCCACATTGCATCCTCATGCTCCCAAGTAGCATCCTTAGGACCGTACCAAGTCCATTGGACCTTTATAAGCCCTATGGCTCAATTCCAGAGATGTTTTATTTTTTGGTCTAGAATGCGTACCAGATGCACTTGAAAAGCACCTTCTTGCTCCACCTGAATCACATTCCAATCAATAACATGATTAGCATCAGGTATATATTTCTTTAGCAAAGATACATGGAATACATTATGAACAAACATAGTTGCAGGCAATGCAATCATATAAGCTACTGGACCTATCCTCTCTAGGATTTCAAATGACCCACAATAGCGAGCTACCAACCTTGAACAATTTCCGAACTTCAGGGAACTTTTGTTGGCCTTCACTTTCAAAAATACATGGTCCCCAACTTTAAATTCCCTGTGATTTCTGCCTTTATCAGCTTATTTTTTCTGCCTGTCTTGAGCAACCTTTAAATTTTGTTTTATTTTTATCATTTTCTCCTCCATTTCCCTAAGCAAATCTGGCCCAACCACTGCTCTGTCTGCTGGGTTATCCCAACTTACTCGTGTGTTGCACTTTCTGCCATAAAGTGTCTCAAATGGGCTCATCTTTAGAGATGCTTGGTACCCATTGTTATAAACAAACTCTACCAAGTGTAGGTAGTCTTCCCATTTTGATGGTTTATCCATCACATACATCCTCAATATATCTTCAATCACTTGATTCACCCTCTCTGTTTGTCGATCTGATTCTGGATGATAAGCTGTACTAAAATTCAAATTTGTTCCAAATCTAATAAATAATCCTTTCCAAAATTTTGAGGTAAATTTTGGATCTCTGTCAGACACAATTGTCTTGGGTACACCATGGAATCGAGCAATTTCCCTCATATAAACATCAACAATGTTGGCTGCCTTGTGAGTGAGCTTAACTGGAATAAAATGGGTAGCTTTAGTAAGCTTATCCACCACTACCATGATAGAATCATGTTGCTTGTTTGTTCTGGGCAGTTTGGTGATGAAATCCATTGTTACAACTTCCCATTTCCACTCAGGAATGGGTAATGGCTGTAGCAAACCAGTTGGGTGTCTATGCCCAACCACCTTTTTACATTCCAAACATTTGGCAATAAAATCAACAACCTCTTTCTTCATTCTTGGCTAATAATATTGGCTCTTGACAGCTGCAATAGTTTTTTGATATCCTGGGTGCCCAACATAAGGTACATTATGCATTTCTCCCATATCAGATTTTTCAATTCCTGAGAATTTGGTACATAAATTATGCCCCTGTACATGAGAATTTCATCATTATCTAGATTGTATTCTCCAATTTTTGCTGCAAAATACCTTGCTGTAATTTTGCCACTAATTCCTTGTATTGCAAATCTAATTTGGCAACCTCTATAATTCCGGGTTATAATCTGATTGGTACATGCTAATGGCTGTAGCATGAAATTCATGCACTCTTCTGTTGAGTGTGTTAGCCACTTTGTTCTCTTTCCCCTTGATATGATTTATATCAAAGTCACATTCACTTAGAAATTCTAACCATCTGCTTTGCCTAGCATTTAGATTTGGTTGATCAAATAAATATTTCAGACCATTATGGTCTGTTCTCAGCTCAAACCTTTTCCCCATGAGGTAGTGTCTCCATTTCCTCAAGGCATGCACTATGGATGCCAACTCCAAATCATGAGTGGCATAGTTTCTTTCATGCTCCTTTAACTTCCTTAACTCATAACAAATAACAAACCCATTTTGACTGAGGACTCAACCAAGTCCCTCTTTACATGCATTTGTGCATACAATGAAGTCTTCATTTGGGTTTGCAATCCTTATTATTGGAGCACTTGTTAATAATTGTTTCAAGTGTTGGAAACTCTTTTCACAATCCAATGTCCATTGAAACTTCACACCCTTCTTTTGTAAGGAAGTGATTGGGTGTGCCATCTTTGAGAATCCTTCAATAAATCTCCTGTAGTAGCCTACAAGACCCATGAATGATCTAATCTTTGTCACATTCTTTGGCACTGACCATTCTCTAATGGCTTCTATCTTCTCAGGATCCACTACTATCCCATCCTTTGAAATGATGTGCCCCAAATAATGAATTTGCTTCTGATAAAATGAGCACTTGCTCAATTTGGCATACAACCGATGCTCCCTTAATACTTGCAACACCATCCTCAAATGATGTTCATGCTCTTCCTCTGAATTAGAATATACAAGGATGTCATCCAAAAAGACAATGACAAACTTGTTTAAATATTCTCGGAAAACAACATTCATTAAGCACATGAAAACAGCTGGTGCATTTGACAACCCAAATGGCACCACTGTGAACTCATAATGACCATACCTTATCCTGAATGCGGTCTTGCTGATATCTTCCTCCTTAATCCTTACCTGATGGTATCCTGACCTGAGATCTATCTTTGAAAATATCTTTGCATCCTTCAATTGATCAAAACGATCATCAATCATTGGTAGAGGATACTTGTTCTTTATAGTCACTTTATTCAACTATCTGAAATCAATGAAAAGTCTTAATGTTGCATCCTTTTTCTTTACAAACAAGACTGGGTCACTCTAAGGTGACACACTTGAACACATATACCCCCTTTTTAGAATCTCTTCAAGTTTCATTTGCAACTCCTTCAGCTTTGGTGTACTCATTCTATAAGGAGTCTTTGACACTGGAGCTGCTCCAGGCATTAAATTTATAGAGAAATCAATATCTCTATTTGGGGGTAGTCTTGGTACCTCCTTGAGCACATCTTTAAAATCTTCCAAGACTGCATGATCTTCCAAATTTGGCACCTTATCTTTAGGTGTCTCTTCCATATGTGTTGCAAATATTTGACACCCTTTTCTGTAACATTTCTTCAGCTACAATGATGAAATTTCTCTAATGGTTACCGCCCTAGGAATTCCTTGCACTTTCTTTAGGTTCCCTTCCTCATCCAAGAAAGTAAAGGCCTTGTTACGACAGTATAGGATGGCATGATGCTGGTCCAACCAATCCATCCCAATTAGATAGTCATAGGAACCTAAAGGGAAGATATTCAAATATGCTTTGGTGTTCAACCCATTCATGTCCATAAGACATGACTTAACCATCTCATTAAATTTTATTTTGGCTCTGATAGCTAGCTGCACCAGCTAATATTTTCCATGCTTGCTTCTTGGCAAATGCAAACTTTCCACCATCTTAAGATCTATATAACTATGACTAGCTCTTGAATCAATTAAAATAGAAATGTTTTGGTTGTTGATCATACCTTCCACTTCAATCATATGTGACTGATACTCTGCTTGCTTGTTGTCCAGGGCTGCATATATCCTTGGTACATTTCTGCCCATGTCCTCCATTGTTTCAACTTGTTGTACATTATGAACAATTCTCACTTTTTCACCTCTGTGAGGACAATCTCTGTACATATGATCTCCTTTAAAACCCAACATTGAATAGGTGGCTGCCTTGGCCTTTGACCCACTGTCTCAATCGTTCTGGGTTCTCTAGGAGTTTGTTGTCTCTGTGGATTGTTTCTGAAGAATGGTGGCTTACCTCCCTTCTTCCTCTGATTCATCTTGAACTTCTTTTTGTCTTCCCAAGTTTTTTGGAAAGTTGGCCTTGCTTTCTGCTAATCGTATAGGAATTTAGCTCTCCTTATGGTCTCCTCCAATGTCTTGGGGATCATCATACTGTATTTTGTCACTGATAAATGACGACAATCCACCCAAATACCTTTGAATTTTAACTGTCTCAGCCTTGATGAAAGAGACATACTTCAACAGTTCTAAAAACCTTCTCTCATATTCATCTATTGTCATACTCCCAAGCCTGAGTTCAAATAACTTTTTCATTTTCTTGTCATAGTATCTCTTAGTCAAGTATTTATTCTCAAAATACTTCTTGAATTCCCTCCAAGTAACACTTTTTTCTTTAATGTGTTGCATATGCACAAGCTGATCCCACCACATGGATGCCTTTCCCTTGAGTTGATAGATAAAAATTCTACGTTCTGCATGAGAAGAATATTTATGCAATTGAAAATACTTTCTCATGCCCATCAACCATGTTTCTGCATCTTTATCCTTCTTGTGCTCACCATCAAATGTAGGAGGTTTGATTTTGTTCATTTATCCTCGCAGTCCATCCACCCCAGAACTCTTGTGCTTCCTAACAGGGGATGGACTTGAGCTGCTATGTGATCTCTTATTGGGATGCCTTAGGAAGTGATGGTGATGTCTACTAACACTTCTTGTTCTTCTTTTCTCATCAGGAGGCATGTGACTTCTTGATTTGCTTGAGCCACTCTCCTTGTCCAATTTATTTTCTATTCTGTTCAAGCTCTGCAATAAATTTGTTTTGTAGTCCCTGTTTCTCCTTGGCTCTCATAAGCCTTTCATTATCATATTTATGGATTTGGACATCCTTCTGTAAATTTTAATGGTCTCTGTCATATTCATGTTTTCACTCCTTTCATCTCCATGTCCATTGGAGTTTGTTCCTTCAATGCCCAAATGGACATCCATCCCTCTAATATCATCTTCCTGGATGTAAGTCCCCTGTGAATCTTCCATTACTATGGACTCTATGTTGATCTTGAACTGATCTAGTTGTTGTTAACTCTACAAAATGTGCAACCAACAAAACTTTGTCAAGCTCTATGTTTCAACAATTTCATGAAAATATGGACCATTCTGGTTCAATAATATATATCAGAATTATTTATTCAGATTCTTTGGAAGTTTGAATGCCCAAATCAATTTTCTGGGTGGATTTTTAGATTCCACTTTCCAACACCTGCTCCCATGCTCAATTCTGAGTCTTGAGCAGAAAGTTATGGTTATTTGAAAATTGCCAATTAATTTTTCTGTTCACACTTCAACTTGGCGCAACTTTGCACTGTAATTATGAAATTTCGCACCTACTCCCTTGGATTTTTCATAGGATCTCAATTGGGTTTCTTAATATACATCTTATGGACACTCTGTCCAAGTTTCACCTCTTTCTGGGTTCTAGGATGCTAGTTACAGCCTGCTGAAATTCCAGACCAGAATACCATATTGTAACTAGTATGCTACAGGTACCTTCTTTGCCATATTAAACATATTTAACATGACCATAAATTTAATTCAGATTTGGGACTTTCTTCTATCGCTCAATAGATTTCCATTGACTGCTCCTGCACCTCAATCTGATTCCGGAGCAGAAAGTTATGGCTCTCTGAAGTTAGATGTGTCTTAAAATTTACCCTCCATTGTTTGTGCTGTAACTTTCTCATAAAAGCTCCGTTTGACGAACGATTTACACCATTAGAAAGCTCCTTCCGAGCTATTTTATTTGAGCTGCAGAGAAAAAGTGTGCCTTGGCGCACACTCTGTTCTCATGGTTTTTCTGTTGCTAAAAATGCTCTTAAGGGCCTCAAAAAACACGCTGCAAAAAGGTGACATTCAAATGATATAAAATGTTGCAGAAAATGACTGATTTTCTGCTGCTGTTCACCCTCTAATTGACTTCATGTGCACAAATCTCAATCTATGCACCCATATTCACCATGCACGACAACAACACAAGGTAAATCGTGCTTGGATCACTTTAAAACCACTGTGTACCACTCCTCTGTCGCGCCAATAACTTGCACGCACTACTTTTGTGTCGCACGCCAATATCCACCGTGCACAGTTTTGGTTCTTGCACTATTACCTGTTGCACAAAGTTTTTGTATGCTGCGCTGATAGTCCGCGCACATTTCACTCTACGCGTTGCACCATTCCAAAGTTTGGTATGCCCCCATCGTGCATCATTAACTAAACTGTCGCGTGACAACATATACCCACATTGTGCGCGCACCAACAAATTTTCTCTGCGCTCAGCGAGTACTGCGCACACCACGCGCGCCATTATTATGTGTGTGCACACCGCGCAATGCTAAATTTATTGCACACTCCTGGAAACCAACATTTTTCCATGTGACACCGATATTTTAGCGTGCACACCCGCACACTAAAATTTTTCCGCGTGGCACCGAAATTTAGTGCGCACACGCGCACACTAACATTTTTCTGCGTGGCACCGAAATTTAGCGCGCACACCTGCACACTAACATTTTTCCGCGCAACATTGAAATTTAGCGTGCACACCTGCTTGCCAATATCTTTCTGCTCAGTGCCGAATTTTACCTATCACAAGCTTTTCACTACGCATCATGCATTTTTAGTGCTCCCACCTGTGCACATTCATTTTTTATGCGCATCAATTCCTCGTGAATTTTGCTGCAAAAATTGGGGATTTTGCTTAACTTTTCCCCCAATTTACCATATACATTCCGCAACTATGAAATTCGTTCAATTTCACCCCGATAACACAATTTCAACCTCTGCAACAACAAATCGTTGTAGTTGACATTTCTGGAACGAATTTACCCAAAATCAATTCATGAATTGAGAATTTTAATTATAAAACTCGCTCCAATTGTCATGGATTCACTTCGACGTCAAATTCTATCCATTCCAGGTCTGAATTTTCTAGAACAACTATTAAATCAAGAATATCTCACCACAAGGCCGAATTTCTCAATTTTCCCATGACTTTAACAACATAAATTGGGCTTTTTCCCAATTCCGCACAATTGTTGTTACTTTTTACCATGGACGCTCTGTAACTCGAAATTTGGCCACTTCGAAATCAATCCTCTATGAAATTTCACTTTGACTCAACTTTCTCGGCCCATCCAGGCTCAACGTTGAAAACCTAGCTCTGATACCATGTTGTAATGTCCCTAACCATCCATGCCGGGCCACGCTACTCCAGAGAACTCTTACATTCTCTCTGCGGAACATACTGTAACATGTCGAATATCCAACTGAGCTATGCCACATAATTTTTTTTCCCAACTGCATGCAATTAATATATATACACACAAAACTCTTACAGAAGCATATATATAAAACATAAACAACGAAATACATCTGTAAATGCACGGATTCACACTGAAATAACAATAAACATATACATGCATCATATACAGGAAATACCCATAAAAATAAACAGAGTTATAACTGCACATATGATAACCCATAAAAATAAGCATGTAAATAACAATGCAACATGTAAATTTATCACACATTTGGAACTTGTCTTGGTAAGAATGTCACCAACTGCATGCAGACCTTCCACAAACCTCCCAACCTTAGATCACATTGTTCATCACTCTCAACAGTGAGTCACCCCCGAGTTGGGACTAAACTCCACCCAGGTAAAGTGATTCCTAATCAGGCTAAAGGCTCATAGACAATAGGAAAGACTCCGTCTCAGGTGCCAACTCAAACTAACAACCTACAGTCCCTCATTCCCCACATCCCTGTCCCAACCAGGAAGTGTGCCCGTTCTCTGCTCAACACTCCTTCGACTTCCCCACTTCCTTTCCAGGCTTCAACAACATGCTAGATAGGAAGTCTCAGAGCACTGTAGCTGCAGTTTAGCACCTTCAGGAAATCAATTCCCAAAAATTCTCTCACCCAGATAATTGCTCATGGGCCTGACAACCCACCTCTTCAATATCCCACGGGCATGACAACTCGCTTCTTCAGTCCAGCTCCCAAGCTAACCAGATACAACAATACAAAAAGGCTATGGATACAGGTTCAGGTACAGTCATGAAGATACAAAGGATAGCTCAATGGGTGTGTGCATGCTCATGGATGATTGACTGGATGACTAAATGATGGAAGGAATGATGAGAAAAATGATGGAAGGAATGATGAGAAAAATGATGGAAAAAGATCCAAAAATGAACTAAGTCCCAACAATATGTATGCATGTCCCCAACTTGACACTTGTCATGTTGGGAGCTACTTTGGCCCACTTGTCCCCAACTTTGGAACTTAGGATAAAATAATTATCCATACTTTATGATTAAATAATACTAATATAATATTCCTTTTTGGCTTAAGCTCCCTAGCTTAGTCCTTTTCCTTAATTTTTAGGCCCCTCCCTTTCCCTAACTAGTAGAGTTTAGTCCCCCATCTCTTTTATCGTGGTCGGTTTGCACACAACAATGCATTTTATATTAATGATGAGACATATACAAAAATAGGCACACGAGCCTTTAACATCTAGGCTCTCCGGCCTAATCAAAACATAAGCATCCTAGCTTATAATAACTGTCTCACCAGCCTATAAAACAAAACATATACACAAAAGGCTCCATGGCCTCAAAATCACGTGCACTCAAGTTGTTGTTCACGACATCCAGGAATGTGCACACTTCATCATTTTTACTACGCAGTATAAGTGTGCACTATGCCATGAAATGTGCATACAAAATGATATCAAAGAGCTCACCAACTTAAGTAAATTTTCATTTACATTACAATTGGGTTCTGCCTAGGGATATTACACTTCAGATCATCAAATGCTCGTTGTTGTGCCTTCCTCCATGCAAACTTTTCCCTGCCACCACCATTGGTCACTTGGATGAGGGCCCATGAAATATGGGAGAATTCAAACATGAACCGTCAGTAGAAGTTGGCAAGTCCCTAGAAGCCTTGAAGCTCGGTTAGTGTGGCTGGGGCTGGCCAATGATGGATGGATTGGATCTTAGCTAGATCCACATGTACCCCATGCTCATCAATAATGTAGCCCAAGTATTGGACCTTGTTCATTCCAAAGAATCATTTTTCCAAGTTGGCATATTGCTTGTGCTACCGTAGAGTGCTCAATACCTGTTGAATATGTTGCATGTGCTCCTCCCAATTTCTACTGAAGATGGAGATGTCATCCAGGTATACCACCACAAAAGAGTTGGTGAAGGGTCTCAATACATCATTTATCAACCTCATGAAAGTGGCTAGTGCATTTTTTAAGCCAAAGGGCATGACCAACCATTCAAAGACACCTTCTTTAGATTTTAAAGTTGTCATCCATACATTAGTCGGTTCGATGGGAACCTCGTTGTAGCTAGACTTTAGGTCAATCTTGTTGAAGAACTTTGGCCCCTTGAGTTGGTCAAGAAGGTCATCAATTCGGGGAATCGAGTATCGGTTCCTGAAGGTGATTTTGTTTAATGCTTTGTAATCAATCCAAATCCGCCAAGTCCCATATTTCTTCGGCACCAATACAATTGAGCTTACGCAAGGGGAGGAGTTGGGTCTGATGTTCCCCTTTTGAAGAAACTCTTAGATATGACACTTGATTTCATCATTTTCCATCAACGAGTGATGATAGACTGGTCCATTAGGTAGAGGTACACCGAGGGTTAGATCAATTGGATGCTTGACTTTGCAGTGCGTCGGTACCTCAATGGGCAAGGAGAAGATGTCCTGTACTCTTCCATGATCCCGTCCACTTGCTTCTGTTGCAAAGGGAGGATATATGTAGATTCCACGGATGTGGGGACGACCTTATGCTTATTGGGAGAACGGATCACAAAGAAGACAAACTTCTCTGTTTATGAAATGACCTTACTACATTGCTTAGCAGAGATTAAATAAATAGCAATAGGCGGTGCTACCTATTGTATACTGTACAATTGTCTACCCAAGGTAATAATAACACTGCGGGGTCTAGACTCATATACATCATGTCATTTCCACAAATATGGCTGTCTTAAAATAACATCACAAACTTCAAGGGGAGCAATATCACACAATACCTCGTCTTTGAAGGGCTTGATGTCGTACGGAAGACGACATTGTTGGCTGACGTGAAGATCTATTCCTTGGCGAAGCCAATCGATGGTGTAGGTTTACGTTTGCGATGTCATTGGCAGGTCCAACTTCTTGATGACCTTTGTTGAGATCAGGCTCTTCTGACTACCGTTATCGACAATGAAATGAAGCGGAGCCCCCTTTACCCACATCTGTGAGTGAAAGAGGTGTTCCCCTTCCTCCGGTTCTTCTAGTTCACTTGGATGGACTTTGGTGGGGGTTCGACATCGATAATCTGTTTCCCTCCTTCTGGATTTGATTCAGAGTTAGAATCTACCTCAGACTCAAAAACTTTCAGCTCGACCACCAGCGACTGCTTGGAGCGACATTCTTCGGTGTTGTGCTAAGGGATTTTATGGTATTCACACCACTTTCTTGTGTCCTTCTTCGACTTATCATTACCCTTCTTGTGTTTCAGATTAGACCGGTTGTCATGAGAGTGGCCATATTTTCTCCCTCCCTTGTTTTGTGGGTTGGGGCCGCCTTTGCGCTTCTTCGACTGTGTGGAGTTTGCAGATCCAAATTGTCATCTCTCCTTCTTAAATTTATGCTCGATCTTGAAAACATATCTATAAGCCGCACCTAATGATGCAATGTCCAAAAAATCCATTTTTGTTTGAATGTATCTATGAAGACAAATATGATATTTGAGCACCATATGTCGTTCAGAGTCTTTGATGCCCAATTTGGTGTGTAGGGTATGGAAAATATTGGTGAAATTTGCTATTGTCTGGTCCCTTTCTTGACGTAGCGTGCTCCATCTTGTGTATTAGTCCTCGTAGCTTCCAACAGGGTAGTATTGTTGTTTAATGGCATCCCTGAGGGGATCCCATGTGGGGGTGACCACAAATATTGTAGATTCCTCTATGGCCCTTTTCTCAAAGTATGTGTCCCACCAATCCTTAACATTGGGGACGACCTTGAAGAGTGCAAAAGTAATATTTTCCCTATCGAAAAAATTGTGGACTAAAAAATACCCTTCGAGTAGATTCAACCATTTATCTACAACATCCACATCTATCAGTCCTTCAAATAATGGAATATAAAAATCTACTTGTACCTTGAAGGGGGTTGCATGGTTGTTTGATGAAGATGTGTCTCCCGTGGAAAGTCACAGAAGGATCCGTGCAAAGTTGTCCATCATTTCATTCCTTTTTTGTGCAAGGGATTCCTCGAGCAACATTTTAAAAGGATATCCTGCTCCATCATATTTCTTCTCGTCCCCCATGGGTTGTTGTCGGGCTTGGCGCGACCGATCTTGCAAAGGATCGACTGGTTCGAGTCCCAACTTCTTGTACCCAGATCTTGTCGGGGACATGCATGAAGAAAAATAAATGAAGAGCAGACCGCTTTGATACCACTGATCCATATTTATGAACAGAACAAAATGAATAACAGACTGAATACAATAACACAGAGATACAAATAACAACAACAAATATCCAGTGAACAATAACTTCTATTGAATAAATAAAATAGGTTGAAACTGTAAAACTGCAGAACTGAAAACAACTTGCTTGAATGGTGGTAGCTATATCTGAGAAGAGATGTGCCTGCTAAGTGCATCTGTCTAAGTAGAATGATTACAATGAGGCTCCATGTAATGTTCCCAAGCCAAGATGCCAAGAACATTGCGTTTTTCATGAATTTTTGACTGTTTTCTGGTTGTGGCATTTCGTCAAACACTTTGTTGATTTGGTATTTTAGATTGCACTAGGGTTTATACTGATGGTTGTTATGTGTGTTTGCAGCGATAGTCAAATATATGTAGCAATGTAACATATAGGGTAAACTGAGTTCACCAAATCAAAAGGTGAAACTGGATGACCCACATAGGCATTTGGATCCGAACGAAGGGAAGGAAGCTGGAACTTCAATTGCTCAGTCAACTAGGTCCACGGGATCTAATCGAGCTCCAACTAGCTCTCGACAAAGTCAGGATGCAGGCCTATATGCTCCCTCTCCCGCTGATGGTGGTAAGACAACCGGGTCTACGACGGATGCTTCAAATGGATTTGGATCTGCCATTGATGGTGGTTAAACTATAATTGGTTATGCTTCTATCGTCTCTTCTCCTGGTGGGATTGATTAAACTTAGTCCACTGGTCCCGGATCAATTGCACCTGGATAGGCATCCGTTATAACTACACCCGACAAGATGCAAGATCAACAATACAAGAGATAACCCAAAAATACCTCAGATATGATATTATTCACAATAATGATTGCCCTCATACAAAATGGGTAGATCTAGAATACATATAAGATAGTAGAGTATCTAGCCACCAAATACAATATAGAAGAAGATCCAAGATTCCAAAAGCCTCTCCAAGCTATAGACCAAAAACCCATATGAACCAACTCACAACCCAACTAGAATATGAAGATCTCCCTAACACAATGTGCCCCTCACCGACTGAATCAAACAAAGAATTCGGCCTCCAAGAAATAAGTTGTCGAATCCCCTAAGAAAGGTGCAAAATTGTAGATTAGGCCAAAGTAAACTCCATGGTAAAGTCTCATACTGAATGATGGATATCTGACCTCCAGATGGATGAATCATTAATCTGCAGTGTAACCTCCTGGCTGTAGAAGACCAAAAATTTGGCCTCTATGAAAGTGGCCACTAAACCCTCTAGAAAGATCCCAAACTGTAGATTGGGCCACTTGAAACCCTCTAGTAAAGTCTCAGGCCGAATGATGAAGATCTGACCAACCAAATGACTAGATCCTCAATCTGTGGTGCGCCCTCCTTTCTCTAAACCCGTGTTGAGCTCAAATAAATAATACGGTAGAGAAACCTCCTCCGGGAAAGGATAGAAAAGGCGCCCTAGGCCCTACAAAGAATACCCATAGGTCTGTTTACTCCAAATCCTCCTCCTATGCATGGAACGAACCCCTCTCCTCAAGATGGTGCGCCCTACTATGAAAACCCTCCTGAAGCTGCGCCCTAGCTCTTTCTGAACCTGTGGCTAATGTAGAATTCGTCTGCAACTGAGTAGATCTGATGTAGAATGGTGAGGGAGGAATATTTCACCTCTGTGACCAATTTTGGATCAGGTTGGGTGGGATCTTTCACCACCGAGCTGATCTTTAGGGTTTGTTAAGTCAAAACTCTCAAAACCGCCAAGTGCATGGGCTCACTAGCAAGAAGCCAAATATCAAAATGATAAACAACATGAATGAATAGAATATAGGCCCTTGCCTCTCTTTTATCCTTCCTTCTCACTTTGTCCCTCCAAAGTGACTTTTGCTTTATTAATTATTAATTAATTAATTAAATCACTTTAAATAGTTAATTAACTCTTTTACCTCTGAAAAGCACCTTATCTCACCTTGTGGCTTCCCTGGCCATTGAAAGCCACTTTTCATCATTCTATCGTGTAGTGTGGTTCCTCCCGATTCCAATGATCTATCACACTAGGATGTTCCTCCAAGTATTATGCCCAATATGACCTCAGTGCATTTAATTAACTTATAGCCCAAAATAACTCAAAATCATGGAAATTGTCGGAATGCAACAGAACCAAAGCCAAGCTATGAGGAATGGATCATAATGATGAAATAAGATGAGCGATGCAAGACGGACCCCAAAATACCCCTTAATAGATCCTGTACTCGCTATAATATCCATCTCGCCACTCTGGTCATCATAACACTCTGTAATACCTTGATGTCCCAAAGTGGGGACATTACAATCCTCCCTGCTAGAATATTGCTTGTCCTCAAGCAATAAATGAACCCATCCAAATATAATGCCAGATATATTATCAGGGTCCCATGTCCTCCTGTGGGACAGACAGTAGGCTCCATCCAGAGACAAACTATCACACACTCCACCCCCTGGGTCCCATATCAGAATGTGAACTGCAATACCCTATGAAGCATAATCCTGAAAGATATAAACACCGTGAATCTCTTGCACATGACACATGGCCTCATCAGGAAATGAGTCCATCCTCCAAGTCCATACCAAGATCAACACGACCTCCATCAACTGTGCATGCTGATGCCAGACTGAGGTACTGCAAGACCTCCGTGAGACACCCTCAAGTGATGTTCTCTCCTCAACACTGAAGCTCAATGGAAAGTAAAAAAAAAATTCCCCTGCAAAGGTCGACTCGCCCCTGTCAGTTAGTGAAATGCTCAACCTTGCAATTCCCGGGTCCCATGCTAGTCTCTGTCGAAGATCACCATGCTAGCGCTGCACTACCTAACCATGCATGTATGATCCCTATATATA
>ML801677.1:66624-126724 GCA_009831015.1 Picea engelmannii
AACTTAGTTCTTATATTCTATGTTTTTTTATAATTTATTATAATGTAAAAGGTCTGATTTTTTTTTATAGGAAAAATGGAAGGAAAGAGATTATCTATGAATATATTTGGATCACGACCTACAATAATGGCATCCAAAATTGCAACTGGAACCTCCATGAATGCTAGTCAACAAATTGATAACACAACACCTGAGTTGTCAAGGGCAATGAAGAATGTTAGAGAGTGGAAATTTGTGGAAGATGAAAACAAACTGGAATATTCTTGGTTTGTGAAAGACAAGCAATGGAATAATGGAGAACATCTATATTTGTATTGTGTTGAGTTTGAACATATGCAATGAAATTATCAGGCACTTCGCTTATTACGAGATATATGTTTGGTGCCAGACATAAATATTGTTTATGCACTCGTCAAACAAGGTAGGACTTATATCAAGATTAGAGATTGTTTGAAATGGAGAAATTATAACAAGGATGAATGTTTTACAGAATTATGTGTATCCATCATTGATGACAATGTAAGTTTTTTTATTTTTATTTTTTTATCCTTTATTGTTTTTAGTATTATGTTAATTTTTTAATTTTATTTAACATGGAAATGTTATATTTTATTTTATAGGATTTTGCTCAACGAATTTCACATATGTTAGTGGGGATTTACTCTACAGAGAATAATATCATGGATGTCATCAATGCTTTTCATATTGAAAAGACACACGAAGGAAGGAAAATAAACAAAAAGTAACGAAGGTTGAAGCTACAAGAGTAGACAGAGAAGAACATGAAAGAAGAAAGAAAAATCCTCATTCTAGAAATCCTAAAAGGGTTACATTTGAAAATGAGGAAACTCCGAATGAAGCTTTTGTTGAGAATAGTCCCAATGAGGTTATCACTCCTTCTCGCAAAAAGGATGAACAAGATAAACACAAAAGAGCGATGACTGATGGTGAGTCCATTCCTATTGATTATGAAGAAATCATTGATTTAGATGAAACTCATTTAAATCATAAGAGGAATAAAACAAATGTTGTTGATCATGTTCAAGAAACCATCGTTAGCTCTGAGTATTATAATGAAAGTCCTCAAGATAGTAGAGAAATAATAACACCATGTGCTGATCTAGAGGATGGTATTACGAAAACAATACAAAATGTCAGTCGAAATAGATTAAGGACGACGAACTTAGTTGATGAGGGCCATACATTTCAGTTGAATGTGAAGCAACTTTATAAACCCATAGAAGGACAAGAAAAATATCAAATTAGAAAACCGCATCACTTGCATATTCACAATTTGAAAGCATTGATTAGGTACAACTCATATGAACACGCGGTTGATTACCTAGTTCTTGTAGACCCAATGGAAGTTCCTAGGAGGAAAGAATTTGATAGATCAAAATGTTTTGACTACAAATATTATGTGATTGGAGGAAATCATTCTGCAGAGGCTAGAAGATAATTGATGCAAGAATATCCCAATAATCCTCCTTTTGAGATAGTCAAATGCATAATTTATGTTGGTTTAACAAATTCATAAGAAAAATTATTGGCATGGGATCATAACATAGAAAACGAGTACAAAATATTCATGAATTTCATTCAAAGAGTAAGATTTATCCATAATGAGTTTTCTGAAATATGTTGTGGGGAGAGATCAAATGTTGATGCCAAATTTCAGAAGCAATGTTGTATGGAAGTAGGCTTCCCACTTGATGATGAAAATGCAAAAGAAAAAAATCGCAAAGGAAGTGATGCATTTAGAGTTGTGGATAGATATTTTCAATTGAGATTTAGAACCATACAGGTATGGGATTTGATAGATGAGATCTTCACCGTATAGGAAAATATTAGTATAAAAAATCATAGAGTTAAGAAGGTTAAACCATTAATATGTGGCACAAGTAAGACAGGTCCTAAAATAAAAAATATTCCAGATGATATGACTATAACACCTTGGAGAACAATACAAGGAGTGAAGGATGAGAAACTTATCATAGCTATATTATCACATGTAAGGTCGGGTGAATTGTCAATGGAAGAAATGTGATGAATTTAAAAAGTATTTTTTTTGAGTTATTTTTATTTATGTTAGGACAAGAAAATTAATTTTTTCAGTTTAACATATCAACGTTCTAAGTATTTTATTATATATATCATTATAACATTATTATTATTTTTTATTTAGTCACAAGTTGTATATGAGAATACAAGATGAAATGGTTAAGATGTTGAATGAAGAAAGTTGGGATGATGTTGAACTCAACTACCTAGATTCAATCTCTACAACATTATTGAAACAATTTTTTGTTGCATTCAAAAATGTATGTTGATTTATTACATTCTTATTATTCATTTGTAAGTTAATTTATTTCTATTTTAATAGTTATAGATATATAACTATATGATTGTTTGTTTCATTAAAGATGCCAAAGAAGAATGCAGATGGAGTACCTGAAACCTTCAAAAGTTTTATTAAAAAAGCCAAGTTTGAAAGAGAAAGAAGGAGACGTGTTCAAACTATTGAACTTGGTGACACCCTTGATCACTATATTTGGAATGGGCTTGACACTATTCATTATAAAGTGATATTAGGTGATTGTGAATAACTTTCAAATATTGTTCCTAAAAAAGAATACTCCCTAGTTATTGCGGATATCCCTCATGGTTATAATATCCAAAACATTGGATATGATACTAATCCTTATACTTACCAAGCTTTCAATAAAGTGGTTATGGGATTTACAGAAGTCACAACATCACCATTTTGGATATTTATGGTATTTCATTCAGACACACAACTAGGATTGGTACAATCAAACTTCAAGGGAAAATAAAAGACAAGGATGCAATTTATTTGGTAAGATATTGAAAGTGTATGTTTAGCAATTAAGATTAGAAAACAATTTCATTAATTCACAAGTTAATTGAATTTTCACTTATTTATGTTACATGCACAAGCCTAATATTCAAAGATTTAATAAAGAACCATTTAAATGTGATTTTGAGAGTATACATCTTGCAATTTGGACAAATGACGATTCTTATAATTCTATTCGTGTCAATGTAAAGGATGGAGAGACTCCTAATAGTTTATTGGTATACAATGTTTTGGTTAGAAAGCTAACATATGAGGAAAATGATTTGAAAGGAGAGATGGTTAACATTTATCAAAAACCACAAGCATTAATTAATTATCTTATAGATACATTTTTAAATGAAGGAGATTCGGTTTTGGATTTTTCTCGGGTTCAAGTAAGAAATACGATCTAACATTTATGCAATCATACTTCAATTTTATATGATTTTTAATTTATGTCTTTTTACAGTATTTAAGTTCATTATTTATTTTGTATTTGGTGATTAGGTACAACATTAGCATGTTGCTTACAAAAAGGAAGAAATTGCATAGCGATTGAAAAGTGACCCAATGCAGTGCAATTTTATTCAACAAAGAATTAATGCTATTCCAGCTCTGCGAGATGAAATGCAAGAAGTTGGCTCGAGGAAATGAGATTTTAGTGAATCAAAAGTGACAAAAATGTCAAAGGAACTTCAAGTACCATAAGGAGGAATGATTGGAAATGATCACTTTGGAGAACTTGCGGATATGAACGACCCAATGAAATAGCAAAATGACACAATGGAAACACAAAATGATGTTGAAGAAGGTGAGAATGTGTATGTTGAGAATGATGAATTTGGGATATATGATATTATTCATTAGTTTTAAGATGCCCTTGAAGATGATGCTCAATTTTGCAAATTTTTATGAGTTATAACTGTAATGTTTTGACTTTTAGATTTTAAAATAAGAATGAATATGTATCTATTGTTGTTTTATGATAATTTTTTTTATTGTTTTGTTTTTCCTTTTTTTTGTATGTGAATCACTATACTAGGGAAAATTTTATTAAATGTTGTCATTTTTTTACTTCAAATGTATAAAAATATGGAAAAAAATGTTAATTTTTTTTTTAATAAAATTTTCACTTTTTTGGTTCAATTATGTCCATAAAAATGGTTTGTTTGACATGTTATTGGACACAAAAATGTTTTGTTTGACATGTTATTTAAATGAATAGGTACCAAAAAGTATAGGTTTTTTTTATTATATATGGTTGTAAAATGTATATTTTTTTGCTAAATATTCAAAAATAGTGTTATTTAACTACAATTATTTTCTATGTATTGAAGTAAATGTAAACATTGTGTTAAAAATGATGTTTTTCACTATATTTTAAAAGTATGGAACACTAAATTAATTAAGGAGACACAATTATATGAAAAATCGTAATTTTAAAAAAGTAAATGGTAAAAAATATTTTTAAGATTGAAACAAAAATGGAAAAATGATTAAAAACACCATTGAAAAAAAATAAAAAAATTTGAAAATTGATGAAAAACAAGCATTTTAAAAAATAATGTGGAAACATTGTGGATCGAAAATTTTAAAATATCGAAAAACTAACTAAAAAGGGAGGGGGAGGGTGCTACTGATAGCACCATTTTTAAAAACGAGGTAAAAAATGTGACCCCCCAAAAAAATGAGAACTCTGTAGAGTTCTCGTTAAGTTTTATTTTTTTTAAGTAAAAAAGGATAGAATCTGTTATATTATCATTAGCAAGTTACAATGACTGTTTATGATGCCAGCTGTCCCGCCTAAACAGGAAACCGAGACAGCTGGGCATCCTGTGCCATTTTTTTCCCAACAAACAAAACTATTAGAGTATTGTCCTGCCCGAAGGAAACCAGGACTTCCAGCCATTAAGTTTAAACTGTATGCCAAAAAACTAGTTGCAAAATAGCTAAGATCTAACTGGGCGAAAGCCTGGTTCGGAAATAGAAAAAAATTTCTAACCAAGAACAACATTGAACCTCTTAGCCGGTCAACTCGTCCTCGTCCTCGTGCTTTCACCATCCTGCTGGAAACGTGTAAGCTTGCGTGCATGTAGGGTATTGTCGTTTAGGGAGAGTCCTGGAATGAGCCGTGAACAACATGTCGAGTCGGTGGTCGATGCGGGCGATGCGAAATATTTGGTCGTCCAATAGGCTCCACATATCGAAGATTAGAGCGAGGTACCTCGAATTGGTGAAGGGGTGCTGGTCCTACCAGTGGCCATCAACGGAGGCTGAGGGAATGGGCCTTGTTGCTCCCTCACTTGCATGTGTTGTGCAGTCATGATGTGTTGGTCGGTTAGAAAGCTGGGTCGCCGCCTCCATAGGTGCACCGGGGGGTGAGTCTCTGCTTCCCTTTATGCAATATGGGGTCTCTTCTTCAATGTAGCATGTGGTAAAATTCTCCACTGGGCAATTTGCACTGGAGCCAAGCAGTTTGCACAAAGGCACAATATTGTCATCAGTGCTAAAATCAGTGGGTGGATTCCAATTGTTCGGGACTATGAACAGAGGGAGCTTGGGATGGCTTTGCATGGCGTCTTCCAAGGTGATTTCTTCCACGTACGCCATTGGAGGCGTTCGTGGTTTCCTACGCCTTCGTAAGGACGCCATGGCTAACGCCTGCTCAAATTTCTTCTGTCTCTAGTGGCGAGATTCGGCTGTGTACCAAGCGGACCCCTGCGCAGCTTACCTCATTCTCTGGGCATGGTGGAGACCCTGAAGATGACCAAGGTCCTTTGCAGGTGGAGGGCTTTGCTCCAGAGCTCCGGTGGGTTTGCAAACTGTCGCTTTGCTAAAATTAACTCTGCACTCGACACTGCGATGGGTGAATGTCGCTCAATTCTTCCAAGGCAGGTGATAAGGAGGAGGACGATAACAACTGCCATGGCCATTAAGGCTTGCTTCCGAGTGCGCTGGTGCACTGTACCGATCACTTGCGCGAAGGGGCTCATTGCCTGGATATGGCTGCACAGATTCATGCTTGGTTAATGGCTGAGGGGATGGTCGCCGGTGGATGTATTAATGGTGCATCACGGCGTTGTCCCGCGTGCCTCCGCTCTGCAACGTGGCACCCCATCTGGGGGAGTTCTCGTTAAGTTGGTAACTATGTTACAATCGTTTTATTCCACACAAGCACTCAAAGATGATCGATGTATATTGAAAGACACATGGCCTAATCAGACACCACCTTATGTTGTCAGAGGTGCTACCTAGGCAACCACCTAGACCAATGCTTACATGACACATGGAAGTTGTACCTTGTTGACGTCATCCAATTTTCGTGCATTTTTCAAATCTTATGGTTATTTCCAATGTCAAAGTGACGTGTGTCCCAAAACATACTAAAGGTTAAAAATGTTTTTAATGAGTAATTAGGGTAATCTAAGTATTATCAAGTTATGACACCTGAGGGAAACCCTACAAACTCTACAACAACTTGTACATTCTTCACATGATTGACGAAACAGGTAATTCAATCTTCCTCAGCCTCGATCTTCATCTGTGTGAGTAGTTATCTTCATTACAACTCCGAGATGAAATGTAAGGTGAGTCCTAGCCAAGCTTTGAAGGCAATTGTTCTCTCTCATCAGCATCCTCACAGTGAGGGATGTAATTTACAAACATTTGTAGTTCGATTCCACACAAATGTTGAATCGCCACATAAAAGTCGAGGTCGAGGTTTCCATTGAAGTTTTTGGTCGAAGTCTCTTGGCACTCAAAGTTTTGGGTTTAGTTTTGTGCGTGAGCACAAATCGAGTTGTGCGTGCTCGTTCCATAATTTTACATGCACCTAAGGAAATGTGTGAGGAATGACATAGAGTGTGCACTGAGCCGAGTTTTTTCAGTAGCGCGCCAATCTTAAAGACTACCAAGTATGCATTGGTCTGAGTTTTGTTAGTTTCACTGGAAAACAAAAAGATGTCCGTTAGAATCAAGAAAGGAATCATCAAGAAGTTGTTATAAAATAATAGATGTGCTCGTTTAACCATAGACAATATTACAATATTGTCACCCAAACATAGGCTGAAGCCACCCCTGAGCACCTTAACCTTGACATAGAATGATTCTAGAAGAAAACCAAAAGCCAAACAAGGCTAATGCACTGAGCACAGATAACCAATACTAATCAGAAAGTCCAACCATAACCAATAGAAAGTCCGAGCCTAAACCGAGAATACATATTGTAGTAGCTGCAGTTGCAGCTACTCCCCAGACTTGCACACTTGCCTAGTTTCTGCAGTGCACAGTTCTTTACTGCTGAAATTTTGAGCTGTGTGTGCCAAAGGAGATATGGCTACCTATATTTATACTATTTTTCCTGAGATGTCTTGGCCAACTTCTCATTCTGGAGGCTAAATACTTAATATTAAATATATCCTTGAGCCGACTTGTCTTCTAGGGTTATGTTTAATGCTTTAGGGTTTCTTCTTGCTTCCTGGAATATTCTATTCTCGTTAGGGTTACACGTGGAGGTAAATACCTCCCACAACTACCATAATATCAACACTCCCTCCTAGCTAGGGAGGTATTGAAGGCAATGGTCTTGAGCACAAATATACCATTCAACCGATAGCATCATCATAGTTGTACAAGCTATCTCATGATTAGATCACGAGCACCATTATCACTATCATTTGATAACATCAACTGCATCATCTCTAGAATCCATACTCCATCAAAGTAATCAAGCATGATGCTAAATAAGTCACTCACTCCACAAAGTGATACAAGGACCATTCTTCTAATCCAGACATACCTCCTAGAAGAATGAATGTCCCAACATAGCTAAAAACTATGCCATGGACTACATAGACCATTCCTATAGGAATGCCAATCTAGGACTATTTTCTAGTCGAGTCATATGTACCATAGAGATATGTCTCAACCTATATTCCTTAGAAAATATCAGTCCCGAACCATTTTCCTAATCGGGCCACAAACTGTGCCTTAGTAAAATATTAGTCCGTGTCATGTCAACAAATTGTCAACTTGGACCATTCTCCACAAAGAGAATACCTGTCCGCCAACAATCTGTTCTATCTGGACCATTCTCTGCCTGGAGAATGTCTGTCCACAAGCACATTGACTATCCATCTAGCTGATAATCATTTTCAACACTATTGATAGTCTACATGGAAATCAGAACAATGTCATTCAATAGAACACAATTGTGTCTATCCATAGTAGTACATAATTACTATCCAGTGGTACACAACCACACCAAGTAGTACACAACTACTCAATCAGTGACACATAGTCACAACCAGTGGAACACATCCACCACAATAGCATACATCTATGGTCTAGAGACATACAGTCTCTATAGAGATCATATCATATGATATCAACATGCACAGAAAACAATATCATGACATAAACTGAGTCATATGGGCCATTCTTCCACTCACATCTATGAGATATGGAAGAGAATCTTCCCTCAGAAAGTAAAACATCATCCATGGGATATCTAAAATATTCTTTTCAAGCATAGAAGAATAATTGTCTTGATTTCTGAGCCTGAACCATTCACCTAACTGGGCCATCCCTCCAACACTAAACAACGTGAAACCTAGAGAGAATGAGTTTGCCCTAGGGAATGCATGTCCCTGATTTCGAAACCTAGACCATTCACCTAACTGGGCCATTCCTCCGACACTAAACAAAGTGCAACCTAGAGAGAATGAGTCTGCCCTAGGGAATGATTGTTCGGACCATTTCCTAAGGAAACCACTGTCCTACACCAACCTCCAAAACAAACCATTCTTCAAAACTTCTCACAATTGTGAACTTCGAAAGAATGACTGCCTGACGAGGCAGACCATTCTACTTGACCACTACTGAGAGTGACTGCCAAGACGAAATATTGTCCTAGACCATTCCCCCACATTGGCCATAAGGGGAATAATTGCCTATGGTACATCAACAATCTATCGAACCATTTTCATTACGAAAATGACCGTCCGATCTTGACCATTTTTCGAATTGGAAAATGCTTGTCCATTAGAAATCTCAAACCACTTTTCGAACTGGAAAATGCCTATCCGTCAGAAATATCAAACCACTTTCCGAACTAGAAAGGAACTGCTCATCCTGGACCATTTTTCGAACTTGAAAAATGACTGCCCATAAATCAATAACACATCAGTGCTCCCTCCCAACCTGGGAGTAATCCATTCATTTTTCAATAAGGAAGTCGTCATCATGAGCTCCAACTTGTTTCTTGAGTACGGAAACTTTTTCCATCTTGGATAGAGGCTTTACCAAAATATCTTCTATCTGCTCATCTGTGGAGATATATATTGGAGAACCACTTCTCTTTTCTGGACTTCACCATGAAGAATGTAATGCTTGATCTCAATGTACTTCGATCTGTCTGGAACACTGATTTCTTTGAAGGATTCATATAGTTGTTGATCATTACAATATATCATGGTTGAATTCAACACTTTGTTTCTTGCTAGCTCATGGCATCGTGGCAAGGCTCAAACTGAAACATATCCAAGTAGCACTTCTTCTGTCATCATGAGAGTTTGCCATGGATTAGAAATCCATCATCCTGAACTTCTGAGTAACCACTCTGATCTCTATCATAGAAAGTTTTCACCATGCTTCTGCTGTGCATGAGAGGCTTTGCACAAAGTTGTTCGAATCCATACAATATCTTCTTCTATCTGCATACAAGGGTCTCTTTCTGGTATACCTCAAAACCTTGAGGTTGCTCTACATACACTTCTTGTTCAATTACTCTTGAGAACAATCTTTGCATTCATCTGATGTAAACTCAACCCATGGATATTGCAAAAGATATAATGGCTCAGGTAGAGGTATGTCTGGCCACTGGAACAAGTTATCATCATATTCTTCTCCCTCCATCTAGGAGAACCTCTAGTTTTGAATCTCACGATGCTTCAATTCATAAGTCTTTCATACATTGTTCTTCATCACAACTTCCATTTCTTCTGCTTGATTGCTTCTAGTGGGTTCAAACCAAGATGGTAGTCTTGTGATTCTTGATATAATGACTGGTTGTTTTGGATTTTCTTTCTCTCTTGGAATCTTCATGTTCTTCCTCATTTTTCTCTTTAGCTCTTGGGTCCATGGAGTTTTCTATAGATTCCATGCCCTGAAGATTCAGAATTCTTCCTTTCATCATGGATGTGGATGGACAACCAAGGATACTTTAAGCCTTCTTTCGAGGAAGACTTCTTCTAAATTCAAAATGAACACATGTTTCTTTTCATGGCTGCTACCATTGATGGGAACATGGATAGATACTTCATAATCCTCAATGGATCATATTGTTCAGGATAGATCCCTCCTAATCCTTGATTCATGCATGAATGCATGCTCTTGTTTTGGAATTATATAATCGGCTCCCTCCATCTAGGAGAGTCCATGCTTCCGTCTACATCATGATTACCTTATGCAAAGTGTCACAAGTATTTTTCTAATTTCCTTTTGATTGCTAACTTCTTTCTTCTTTTAATTCTTCCATGTTTCTTCAAGTTTGATTATGATTTCAGCTTATCTTGTAGTTGTTACTTATGTTAATAGCTTCCACATGAATTGTTACCAAGGATTGTCAATGTACTTCATCTTTTCACGTGTATTGCTTGAATTGTAGTCATATTGATAACAATCCTTATCTTGTTATTCTTCCATAGGTATTGTTTCTCTTTGAGCATCTTATATTCTAAGAAATAGATATGCAAGATATGTACAAAAACTATGTAAACATGGTATGTACAAGAGTTATGAAGAATATTGTTACCTTGTCTTAGAAGAAGAAGTTCGTTTTATCCTGCTTGGCCTTCTTTGAGGGTTCCCTTTCTTCAACAACTGATGCTTCATGTGTTTCCTTCCTTTTCTTTAACTCGGGATAATGATTCTTGTAGTGACCATATTTTCGACATTTGAAGCATTGTATTTTTGACATACCTTTCTCTTGATTTGGTTTCTTCCTTGAGCCAAACTTCTTTTTATTCCTAAAATTCTTAAACCTTGTTGTGAAGGCTTGATCATCATATTTCTTTTGGGGTTTCTCTTTTGCACTAATCCTTGATTCTTCTTGTGCACAACAAGTACAAAGTTCTTTAAATGTGGGATACTCCTTCCTTGTGTTCATGCTTGCGACAAATTCCTCCAATGTCTTGGGAATACCATTGAGTACTATATTTACCAGTTCCTTTTCTGAAATGATTTCTTCAATAACTTGTAGTTGATCTCTTAACTAAGAGATTCTCACAAGGTATGATGTTATGCTGTCATCATCATTCATTTTCATGTCACAAAGTTCATTCTTTAGAATCATTACTTGTCTAATGTTTTTGACTAAGAAGAGGTTTGTTAGGGCATCATACATCTTCTTAGATGAATCAAGATGGGAGATGTAGGGTATCAAGTGGTATTTTATAGAGTCCACTATGATACTCATGGCATTGATGTCATTGTCTTTGAACTTCTCCATAACTACAATGTTCCGAGGTTCCTTCTCTTTTCCTTCTTTGAAGTGTGGTTTCACAATCTTTCCTTTCATGATATCCAACACTTTATTCTTGGAAAGGATGAGGTCAATCCTTGTCTTCCATGCTCTGAATTTAGAAGCCCCTTCTAACTTGTTTTCTCACGTCATAGAGTAAGTCATAACTGCTTTGACTTGGTCAACCTTTGACCAAAAACTCAAAATTGATGTCTTAGCTTGCTGAGAGTACTAGGAGGTGCGCTAGGCTAGGGCGCACTAGGCTATCCAGAAATTAGGTCAATCTCTTCACTTAAGGTGCCTCAACAAGAGGGTTAGGGTTTCGTTGCTGTAGAAAAAACTGGCTGCAACGACAACTCTGACTGAACAAATCCTCCCAATCTATCTTCCAGTGGTTAGACTGTCTGAAGATAGTGTGGGCCCATAACCTGTTAGAAAATAATAGATGTGCTTGTTTAACCATAGACAATATAGCAATAATTTCACCCAACCATAGGCCGAAGCCAACCCTGAGCACTTTAACCTTGACAGAGAATGATTCTCGAAGAAAACCAATATCCAACCAAGGCTAATGCACCAAGCAAAGATAACCAAGACTGATTAGAAAGTCCAACCATAACCAATAGAAAGTATGAGGCTAAACCGTGAATACAGATTGCAGTAGCTGCAGTTGCAACTACAACCCAGACTTTCGCACTTTCCCAGTTTCTACAGTGCGCACTTCTTTACTGCTGAAATTTCGAGCATTGTGTGCCAAATGAGATCTGGCTACCTGTATTTGTATTGTTTTTCCTGAGCTATCTGGGCCTACTTCTCATTCTGGAGGCTAAATACTTAATATTAAATATTTCCTTGAGCCGACTTGTCTTCTAGGGTTATGTTCAATGCTTTAGGGTTTTTTCTTGCTTCCCAGAATATTCCTTTCTCGTCATGGTTACACGTGGAGGTAAATTCCTCCCACAGCTACCATAATATCAATAGAAGTCTCCCCGAATGATTATTTCCAACAACGTACAAAGACGTGGGATGACCAGAGAATGAGTTGGTCAGGAAGTTAAGATTACTCTTGATGCAGAAAGTCTACGTGGAGTGCTGGCATGCACAAGAAGCATGTGAGGCAGTTTGGTTAGATAAACGAGTGGAGCAGAGTAGAAAGAGATAACGCTCCCCAATAGATAAATCTATAAAATGAATCTTTAACATCATAAATAGAGTTAGATTTTTTAAGAAGGCTTAGTGAGATAGCTAGTGAGCATAGTGAGACATTGAGAGCAATGAGCCTTCAATATCAAGCTCACTCTAAGCTTGTTGTGTTGTTGTAATGCTTTGAATATAGTTATGTGTCAATTCTATGTCTAAGTTTTGAGCAAGGGTGCATTGCGCGACATGTTGTAGTTCTGAAGTTTTATATAACAAGAACATGAAGTTATATGTCTATCATATGTATCTATCCTACACAATGTATATCTTTGATGTGATGGAATTCTTCCAGTAATAAAGATATGACAGTTTTGATCTATTCTGTGTCTGGTATGCATGAGTTGAACATGTGTGTGTATTATTTTAATTCTTAATCCTAATAGTTTATCATATATGACTTACATGGATGCCAATTGCAATGATTTTTCATGTGTTTTAGCCTTCATCCTTGTCACAAGACCTTATGGTCTCTTTGATCCTCACTGCATATCGGGTGAGACCTTCCTCGACCTTGGTCGACGATTGATATGTTAGTTCTTTGAGGTTTTTGTTGGACAACTTTGGATGAACCCTGGGTCTAAAAATCCCCAGCGTTAAGAAGGACAAGACATGCTAAACCGTGGATTGAAAATGCCCAAAAAATGGTTATGTTGTTGGGACCTGAAGTCTTGTCGAGATTGATGAAGAGAAATAAAAATGAGCTAGCATCCTGCTAAGGAGGAGATTCAAGACTGGATAAAATAAAAAGAAGACAAGCTTTCCCTGCAAGAGACTCAAGGATTGAGGGTGAACACAAAGCAACTAAAATATATGTATATCTACTCTGATATGCAAGAGTTGTTCTTTGTTGAATTTATGTGTTTGTTGCATGAATGGTTGAAAAGGAAAGCTGCTATCAATTTGATTGCATTCCTGTTGGAGCTAATAGTTTACGATCTAGCCATCCTTGATAGCTTGAAGGTGATAGATAATAAGTGGACTCAGGCTATTGATTTTTGGTTTGCTTGAGAGAAGGAAGGCTACGTTATTGAGTTCAATATAGAATATAACGATTCTTTGAATGAGGTTGAAAGAAAGTTTAAAGAAGGTCCAAGGAAGTAGATGCTAGAAGAGATTCCAGTTTGGATCAAGATGTTGTTCGTAGAGAGAAGAATGATGTGCATGGAGCCCGATAGAATGGCTGAGTAAACCCCCTAGCGTGGTCATTCTGTAAGGATACATGAATTTCAGAAAAGAGAGAGGATGGATCCATCGAGGAGGATTCAAGAAGTTGTTGAGATGAAGTGAGGTATGGAATGGACCCAGAAGAGCATAGGATAAAAAGAGTTGAGAGGTACACAAGAAGAGTTGAGGTAAGATGAAGAGTGGAAGAGAAAGGTGGAAAAGAATTATCTAGGGGTTGAGTCCAAGATGAAGAGAAAAAAAATCGCACCAAGTGGTAGTGCATGAGTGCATATTTTGCTAGAGTGGAGCACAAACGAGGATGGGCCCTCAAAGAGACATGACATAGAGGAAATGGTGTTCGATAGGGATATCAGTAGTGATACTAGTACATACCTAGGTGATGATGTCATACCCCTTTGGGTGTTGCAGAGTGCCGCAAACTTAGAAGAAGATGAAGTGCAAAGAAATGGTGCCTTGATAAAAAGAGAGGATGAAATGTAGAGTAGTAGTGTGATGTTTAGAGAAGGTGATTGCATGTAGAGTGGCAATGCGCATATTGGACAAGGAGACAACGCATGGATTTGTAGGGCATAAGTTGGCCCTAGAGAAGGAGAGAACATTTGTGGTGTGCAGTCAGGACATGAAGGTGGGGCGCAGAGTTTTGGTGTGCCAAAAGAAAAGGAAGATGGAGGCTCCCCTAGTGGTGGGGGAGACGAATTGGTAGTAATAGATAGTATTGCATGATTGCAAGTAGAAATCTCTTTGGGTCACCTTGCAAGAAGTTTCAATAGAAGATGGACTTACCCCCGGTTTGCACCACTCCCTTGCACATTTTTAATTAAGAAGAAAACAAAGCAAATAGTGAAGATATTGGAGTCGAAGAAAGAGAAGAATAAGAGAGAAGTGACAAGACAAGTGAAGTAGAAGGTAAAGTCAACAATAATTTGTTAAGGTTTATGCTATTATTAGGTTTCTTTTCAGTTTTCTAGATAACCATAACATAGATAGGATCATTAAGAGAAACACAATCAAAAGATACACATCATTTATCCTGGGAAACCCTCATGGGGGAGAAAACCCAACAAAAACTTCCTTAATATAGATAGCCAATACAATGCCAAGACAATAAACCAAACACTGGAGAATATCCTCCACTGAGCAATGTGCCTCTCTCTTCCTTCTTCTACCAACTGCAACTACCAAAATTTCACATTGAGTGAGTGATCAAATGAGGCGATGGCTTCCTTTATTTATACAAACTGGTAGGTGCTAGAAAGGTGTCTCTTCATTGGGCAGGGCCGACTTGTCTTCTTAGTGGTTAAAATCACTTTAATTAGCCTGGGGAACAACTTCTCAATTTGCATAATATATTTAGGGTTTGACCAATCCAAAAAAGGGGATTTGGTCAATTACAATGCTCAACATGATCAATCCACAAAATGGGATTGATCTATTTAATTGATCCAAAAATGGATCCAAGAACCAAAATGGGTCCAAGAAGGCATAAAAATCAAAGTGCTCAGAATCACTTCAAAATGGATGTGTGTGTAGGCCTCATCATTACAAACCCAATGCAACTTGAATGGGCTCAAACGAGCATTGTATGTGAAAGATATCATGATCTGTTTGTTTTGCCAATCATCCAAAATTTTGTTGACTATACAGTCCGTATAGTGCTGATGTGGTAGCTGACCATACAGTCCGTACGACCATACAAGTGATGTGGCAGTGATAGTGAATGGGAAATTGATGGCTGATAGGTGGATGATTTATATTGTGACACATGGCACCACTACAAAGGTGACACGTGGCACACCCGTACAACTGAGTTGGCATGGGATGATGTGGTAAGGTCCGTACAGTTGTACGCCACGTGGTAGCAGACTGGACTGGCAGGCTAACTGGGTAGGTGTGGCAGATGTTTACGAACCATATCTTGACACGTGATTGTTTGATGACAAGTGTGATGGTGCCACGTGGCCCAGTCATGGGCTGCCATGTGGCACCCCTCCATTGGTTGATTTTGTTTGGGCAAAAGTTTATGGACTCCACGGGAGTCGAACCCATGACCTTCGGTCTGGGAAAACACTTTGGCAGGGCTAGGATACTAGCCTGCCCACGGTGCTACTTGATAACTATGGTTGCAATGTTTTATTTGAATGCGAATGGAGGTTTAATTGACGAAGTTAAGGGTTGGGGTCTAGCCCCAGCCCTGATGCTTTACATGTGTCTGTTCCATATAACCTTTGATGTAGAGTTGTTTAGTGCAGCCCCAATGCAACACCATACAACTGTCTCATATAACCACTCCTCCACTGTGGGGGCACATATATGTGTGGGTTTAGCCCCACTCTTGTTTTAAGCCCTGACACGATACCATATGCCCTTAGCATATGACCATTCATTAAACTGTTGGTGTGGATGTTTGGGGATAACACTTGGTCGATCGGGCTAGCCCACTGACCAAGGCGCATGACCAGAGACTCAGGACCAGGAGCCTAAAAACCAAAGTGGGCACGTGGAAGGTAAGGGCGCGACCATATGGCTAAGCCACATGACCAGGACCCGAGATCGAGGGGCTAAGGACCAGCGCCAACCAGCCCATGACCACATGGAGGGAGCCCATATGACCAGGAGCCCAGATTTTGGCGGATGCGCCCTATATTTTCCAATTAGTGGGTTTTTAAACTTTATTATATGATTTTTATTGACTTTTTAGCCAGTTTTGAGAGATTTTGGCCATTATTGGAGAATCTAGAGCTCTTTTTGAGGCCAAATCTTGGGGGGAAGTTGGGAGTTTGTTTCCAACTTCAAGCCTATATAAACCAGAGGTTCAGAATAGGGAAATGCTGAGGAATTGAAAATCCAAAGCCATTTTTATCCAGGGATGCCATTGAGGAGAGCAACTTTGTGGGCCATTTTTGGGAGCTTCACTCATCCGTTTTCAGTGATGTCAATTATGATGGGTTCTTGAGATCTAGTAGAACACAACCATATCAGTTTGTAATCCATTTATCACTTTTATGATGTACTTTTGAAGTTTTGAAGAGAAATAAGAAATCCTCATCCACTGAGAAAAAAACACGGAGATGTAGGCAATATTGCTGAACTCCGTTAACAACATTTGTTGTTATGGTTTGATGATTCTTGTGCTTATGTATAGATCTGTATATTTCATTATGGCTGATATTTTACATCATTAATTATTCCTCTTTCATCAATTTCCTAAATGGTTAATGAACTCATGTCTTTAAAACTCAACCATAGTCTTTAAAAGATATTTTCGGATCAAGTGGTATCAGAGCTAGTTGACGGTTGGTTTTTGAGTTTGCATGATTAACGAGGAAATGATGAATCGTGGTGAAGGTGATCTTGTTGAAGAGAATCCTGAGATTGGATCAATAAAGTGGACATCTCAAAGTGAGAAAATGGCATCTAAAGAGGGACTTTCTCAAGATGAGAAGGATATTCAAAATACTCTCTTTGCCATGGCAGATATGGTGAAAGTGTTGTATGAATATTACTTGGAATGAAAGAGATCATTTCAAGGGAAATATTCAAAGAATGACAAAAGAGAAGAAGAATTGAAGGAATTTCCTTCTACATCCGACTCATAAATCATCTCTAATGTATGCAGTGGAAGTCATTCATCAATTTCGCATAGTGACAATCAAGATGGTTCTTTTGGTGCATTTGAAAAACATACAAGAGGTATACGTTTGAAATTGCTAACCAAGATGGGTTATGAAGGAAAGGGCCTTGGAAATAAGGGCCAAGGTATCGTTAATCCCATAGAGGTTGTGGAAAGACCTTGTTATTTAGGATTGGGATATGGTGAAGACGAGATTGGAGAATCCTCCAAAACATTGGAAGCAAGTGATGCTTCAAATGACCAGCTTAAGTCATTGCGGGAACAATTCATGAAAGGTGATGATGTATCACTCCATAATGGTGATAGTGAATGCAATTCATCTCCAAAGAAAAGTGAATATAAGAAAGAAAGGTATAATGGTCATGGTTGTTCCAAATCTTTTTTTGATTATAAAAAGCATAATCATGTAATCCAAGACTTGTGGAATATGTATCCTTGTATGTTTTGTGATTCACCCAAGAATTGTGTGGCCAAGTGTTGGAAGAGACAATCTTTGTACATGAAATTTATGTCGACCAGGAAGGAGACACGACATAAAGACTCAACTCCACAACAGAAGAAAGAGAAGGGAAAACAAGTTTGGATGTCGAAAAACCACTGCACTTATTGCAACAAGGGTGGACATCAAAAGGCTAAATGTTGGAATCTTAATCCAAAGCTTTGTCAAAAAAGGGACAAAAATATTTTTGTTGGCCCTTGGTTATGGAAGAAAGTGAATATTACAGAAGAAAAGGTGAAACATGAACTGCGCGAAAGGAAGGTTGACTGAGATCAGGTCGAAGTGGTTAAAGAAGCAGAAAAGATGGAGCAAAGTCTGAGAGAGCAAGCCATTGGATGAGGAGATCAAGGAAGACATATCAACAAGGAAGATGGATCATGGACAGCTCAACAAGTGGAAAAATCCACTGGTAGATGATTTTGAGAACCTCGTGGGAAGGAAGGAAAGATAGGCTGGCGAAGCCCTGAAAATGTGGGTTAAGTTGACCTAGGGTTTTAGACACCTAGGGTTTTGGTATCTAGGGTTTCAACACCTAGGATTCAGCCTAAGGTTGTCGGTGAGCTATTGTAATGTATAAATAAAGTCCAAGAGGACCTAGGATGGGTTAGAGAGAGAGAGAGAGTGAGAGAGAGAGAGAGAGAAGGAGAGATTATGTATAACGATTAATGGTTGTTGTTACTGAGAGAGAAGTATGTGTTGTAAGATCTTCAGCTGGGTGCGAAGATCAACCTTACTGCTAGGTGCACAGGGAAGGGAGATAGAGAGAAGAGATAAAGAGAGAGATATGCAAGCTAAGAGCACAGATAGAAATGTAAGCTTTCACCTAATATATTATAAAGCATAGTTATGTGGACGTAGCCCTAGGGAGAGGGTGAACCACGTATATCTTATGTTGTGAGTGATTGATGATGTGTTCTTTACTTTTGTTACTCTGATGATGCATTAGTATGTTATATCTAATATATAACTATGCGAAGTAGTTTTATGCTTGGAAAGAATAATCTGATCTCCGTATGTGGTTTCCTTGATTCCACTTGCATTTCCTCTAGTCGTAGACACCTATGTCCTGCAACCCCCTATTGCTACTTTGGGTGAGACTGCATTTGCTTCGCAGGTGTTTCTGAAAGGGCCAGTAGTTAGGGCTTGTTGGTGCACTATTAGAGTTGAACCCCGGGTCTACCCTTGTGCCAACAAATGGTTCTGTTGCCGGGACGAGATCTTCTTGAGGGAATGTCAAGGTGGTTTCCATCGAAGACAAAGATTCATAAGTGTATAGAAGAACAAGAGAAGGACTTCACAGAAGCTCAGAATAAGAACCCTAATATTACAACAGAGGAATGGTTGGGAAGGTATATCTTTACTGGTATACACAAGATTTTCTTTGGAGGGATTCATAATGAGCTATATGAGTGGCTGGCCAGATTAGAGATACACAGTTTGAGATCAGATCTAGACCACCTATGGTTTGGATGTCGAAGTTGATCAAGAAGGTCAAGAGAGTTGATAATTCCATGTCGATAGCATTAGATCACTAGTTTGATAGTACCATCGGAGGGTATATCATAAAGTTTTCTATTGATAGGGTAGAATCATATAGCCAAGCAGAGAGATATTTCTTTAAGGGACCTAGAGGAAAATTTTTACACTTCTTGAAGTTGAAGATCAAGATGATACTGCATGAGAAGAACATATTGAAGATACAGTAGTGGGTCAGATTGAAAAATCTAATGTTCAAGAATTCAGAAAGTGACAACGACACAGAGGTCAGACACGCGTGTAGTGGGAGAACCTTCAAAGAAGTTCCTCTTGTGAACTTGTTCGAGGAAAATCACGAACCAACACAAGAAGAAGGGTTCTACAGTGGAGAAGAAGAAGAGTTGTTGAACGAGGAACATTCAGAGTCCGTTAGGGAAGAAGGAGATATGACTGAATAACCTCGCCGAGAAGAGTCAAAAACTTCAGGGACTGCACAAACTATTGAAGTAAGTGCTATTACACCCCCTGCTGTTTTAACAACATTAAGTAACTAGAGTAACCTAAGTTATCAGAGAACTCAGAGCACTGGTACAAGTGGTTTAGTGCATACTCAGTAAAGAAACTTAGGAAGATCTATGGCAGATGAGATGAGGTTACCAACCTTTAGAGGAGATGGATATGAAGATCCTGATCAACATTGGTTCCTATGTGAAGCTGTATGGAGTATTAAGAATGTCACCGATGAAGCTGCTAAATGAGCTCAGTTTAGTACTACCCTGAGAGATAACGCACTGAGTTGGTACATGAATTTCATCCAAGGAGTTGTCCAACCGGAACCACTGAACGAGATTAATACTGTGTTGATTTCTGAATTCAAGAAACCCAAGTCGGAGTCGCAGTGCATCACAAAGTTGAAAGAAATCAAGCAAAAAGTAGCTGAACCTGTTTGGGAGTTCGATCAGAGGTTTAAGACCTTGACAGGTCATTTGAGTTTTTATATCCCAGAGGAGCATAACAAATAATGGTTCATTTCTACCCTCCTACTACACATCAAAGTCCCTCTGATGCAACAGAAGATTGCTTCACAGGCTGAGGCATTGGAGATCGCCATGAAGCTTGAATCGACTCCTATGGTAGAATCCAGCTCAGGTATGAGTCAAATCTTGAGTCAACTAACTAGCTTATGAATACAGGTCGAAGATATGAAAAAATATAAGGGAAGAGATAAGAGAGAAGACATCTGGTGCATTAGATGCAAATTATAAGGCCATGACAAGGAACACTGTCCCCTGTTTCACGAATACTTGGCTTCTGGAGCTCCGAGCCCTTTGAAGCAAGTTACTCTACCTTGGTGCAAGGTATGTAGAAATATACATCGCCCTAGAGAATGCTATTACATGCAAAAGTATGTTCAAACACCTACGAACCTCTACTGCACATTCTTTCAATCTGTGGGTCATGATGAGAAGGACTGTAGAGATTACGACCTCTTGCATGATGGATCAAGGGATATCTAACAAATTCAAGGCGAGGTACAACAAGAAGGGAACACTATGCAGTATAACTCCCCAGGAAGAGGAAAATTCAACCCTCGTGGTGGATTTAGAGGAACAAGACGAGGAGGAGGCATGTGCCAAGGTAGAGGTCAGATCATTTGTTATAACTGTGCACAACCAAGTCATTTGGCAAGGGACTGTCAGAACCCTTGTACCACGTGTAGTTACTGCAAATCATTTGAACATGTCATAGAATATTTTCCTGTGTTGTTAGCCAAACTTTAGGAAATACGTGGAGGGAACCAACAAGTACAACTAATTACAATAGAACCTCGTGGAGCAGATCCCAAAGTCGTTGTTATCACTAGAGGAGGCGCTACTACAAGAGAAGATAGGGTGACTCCAGGGAAGACTACAGAACAATCATGAGTCATAAAATCTACAGAGAAGACACAAGAGTTTTATGCAAAGAGAGAGAAGTAGACATTTGAAGAGGCAAGAAAAGAGTTTAGAAGAGAGTGGGCTTCTTCATCAAAGGCACAACCAGAAGTCAGAGAATGTGGAATGCCCCTAGCCTTTGATCAGTCTGCTTCTCTTGGAGAAGGAAAAGAGGTAAGTAGAATCATGGAATTATTATGCACTTGCATGAATTTGATAAAGGATGAGAGCGCTATACAAGAGCTACAAAACTTGATCAGACAGTATGAGCTAGGAAAGGTAGATCCTCTACTGAATAAAGCAGTACATCTACTATCCAAAAAGAGAAGGACAAATAAGGAACTACACCTTAATGCTCAAATTGGAGATTATGATATAGATTATGTGGTCCTCGACTTAGGATCGGAGGTCAATGTTATGATGAAGCAGACCTGGGCACTGATGGGAAAACCTAAGTTGATCTATTCCCCCATCAGACTTTGGATGGTCAATCAATAGGATGTGAGCCCCTTCGGAAGAATGGAATATGTCCCTGTGGACATCGATGGGGTCAGAACATTTGTGGACTTCGAGGTGATTAAGATAGTCAATGATAGCTGTCCCTACCCCGCGCTATTAGGAATTGATTGGGATTTCAACAATTCTACTGTTTTTGACTTGAAGAAAATAAGAATGATATTTGAAGGTGATGGCCTTAGGGTCATCGCACCTTTGGATCCTGATGAAGGTCCCAGATACATAGAACCCATTAGAGAAGAAGACCGCACATATATGTTGGAGAATATATACAAACTGACAGCAAGACAATAGGATTACATTAATCCTATAACAGATGGGAATTTAAGTTGTCGAAGTGACAATGCATGTTCATCAGACTCAGAAGAAGCCCTAGAGAACTGGCATAATAAAATGTATGAAGTATCTACATGGAGATGTGCTAGAATAACTAGAGAAGTTCGTTGGATCGACACAACAATAAATAATTTACCCACATTTGATGGTTTGAATCACTTAGAAACTTTCTTACTGGAATTTGAAGAAACTGTACCAGTACAACGGAGACTGTTGGCACTGGATGAGGTTTTGAAAGCTACTCCATCAATATGGTGGGGAACACATAAAAGGACCATCGCGAACTGGATACAATGTCGCACTTTGATGAAAACACACTTTTCATAATGAGTCAAAGGATGAAAAGTTAGGTACATAGGTCAAAGTTGTCCAAAAGACCACGTGCAAGGTTTTTAGGAGGTCTGGAGCTGCATTCCTCAAGAACAATGGGTGCATAAATTCATCAATACTCTAGACACAACGCCTATCAATTGATACCTTCAAGCGGAACTGCGCCTCACCACTGCAGATTGGCAAGGTACGAAGCTACATTTTTATTTGACAGTCAACACCCTCTAGTAGATCAAGCTTTACAGGTTGTAAGATAGAAAGTATCTGAGGAAGCAACTAGCCTCCTTGTGGAGAAAGAAGAGGATGAATGGACTGCACCTCTTCAAAAATTGCAAGGGTGTTACAATATCAATGTCAATGAAGACGATGATCCTAGGAATGTGAACATCATAGAAACGGAAGGATAGAGAGACATAGAAGGACCAAGAGTTGAGCTACCTTTTATTAGACAACCAATCAAAATCAAGAAAGTTAATATTGGAATAGAGAAAGCACCTAAGCTTGATAATGTTGGAGATTACTGGGATGATGCCACTATTGATAAGATCACAGAGTTACTGCATAAATATCAGGACTTGTTTCCAACCAAGTTCACTGATATTAAGGGAATTAAAGGGCCCATGGGAGAGATGAAGATCCCCTTGAAACTAGATGCAAGTCCAGTTAAACAAATACCCTATAGATTGAACCCTAAATATAAGGAGAAAGTGAGGATTGAATTAGACAGAATGCTGGAAGCAGGAATCATAGAACCCATTGAAGAATCAAAGTGGATTAGCCTTATGGTGGTTCAGGATAAGAAAACATGAGAGATCAGAATCTATGTAGATCTCAGGAAGTTGAATGATGCATGTCTACATGATCCATTACATACACCATTTACTGACAAAGTGTTAGATAATGTGGGAGGACAGGAAGTCTACTCCTTCACCGATGGATTCTCAAGATACCATCAGATTAGGATTGCCAAGGAAGATCACCATAAGACCATGTTTGCAATAGAATGGGGATCCTACCAATACACAGTGATGCCTTTCGGATTGAAGAATGCACCATCCATCTTTTCTAGGGTGGTGGTCGAAGCATTCAAGGAGTTTTTACATAAATATCTGGAAGCATATTTTGATGATTGGATTGTTTTTAGCTTATTACAAAACCATATTGAATGCTTAAGACTATTGTTGGATAAGTGTAGGCAATGTCATATTGCCATGAACCTGAAGAAATACATCTTCTTTTCACCCTTTGGAGTGATGTTGGGCCATATTGTGTGTAAGCAGGGGTTACTGGGATATCCATCTAAGATTGCCATTATTGTCGATTTACCCCCTCCTACTTCAGTCAAATAGCTACGCACTGTGCTGGGACATACTGGATACTATAGGAAGTTCATTAAGGGATATGCATAGATTACAACACCTATGCAGAAGCTTATGAAGAAATATTGTTAGTTTCAATGGACAAAAGAATGTCAATAGAGCTTAGACACACTGAAACAGAAAATGGTTACTGCGCCTATTCTGGTTTTTCCAGATTGGAGCAAGGAATTTCATGTGCATGTCGATGCATCTTCTATTGCACTAGGAGCAGTGTTAGCACAACCAGGAGCATGAGATATTGACCACCCATTAGACTTTGCTAGCAATAAGGTCTCAATAGCTGAGATAAATTACAGCACCACCGAGAGAGAAGGGTTAGCCTTAGTGTATGTGTTGCAGAAGTTTCGTCACTACTTGTTAGGAGGACACTTTAAGATGTTCACTGATCACTCCATGCTGAAATACCTAGTCAAAAACCCACTATTGGGGGGAAGGATATGCAGATGGCTTCTGTTATTTCAGGAATATGATTTTGAAATTGTGGTAAAGCCACGAAGGATGAACAAGGGACCATACCACTTGTCTAGGTTGGAACATGAAGAGGAACCTACTAGTTTGGAGGATACACTGTCAGATGCACAGTTGTTAGCCATTAGAAAGGTTGATGATCACTTCACCGAGTTAGTTCAGTTCCTATCAATAGGAATACCACCTTGTGAATACACAATCATTCAAAAGAAACAACTGGTAGTGCGCACTGCAGATTTTTCGCTTATAGCTGGATAGCTATATAAGATTGGACCTGATGAGATCCTGAGAAGATGTGTTATGGAGGCAGAACGACCACTGATTTTAGCAGAAGCTCATGAAGGAATCGCAAGAGGACACTATGTAGGAAAAGAAACAATGCATAAGGTTCATAGAGCTGGCCTTTGGTGGCTCACTTTACACAGAGATGCTAAAGAATACTATAGAGCTTGTGATGTATGCCAACGAGTTGGGAAACCATCTAGAAGAGATGATACGCCTTTAGCACCCCAACTAACTTTACAATCATTTGAGAAATGGGCCATTGACTACGTGGGACCTATAAACCCACCAAGGAAGCACACAAGAGCCAGATACATCATCACTGCTACAGAGTATTTGACCATATGGGCAGAAGCAAGAGCAGTTAAGGACTGTAGTGCAACTACAGATGCACATTACATATTTGATGATATCATAACCGGGTTTGGATGCCCAAAGATCCTCATGAGTGATAAAAGTACACATTTTATTAATAAGACTATTGAAGCCTTGACTCAGGAATTTGAAGTTCACCATCAGAAGAGCACCCCATACCACCCATAGGCGAATGGTATGGTTGAAGCCTTCAATAAGATCTTGGAGATAATGTTGATGAAGATTTGCAGTGTAAACATAGATGACTAGGATTTGAGAGCACCAATAGTGTTATGGGCCTATAGAACTACTTGTAAGAAGATGACAACGAAAATGCCCTTTAAATTGGTTTATGGCCTAGAAGTAGTTGTACCCATGGAATATTTAGTTCCTAGCTTAAGAATTGCATCCTTTATAGATATGGATGACACTAGCGCTATTCAAGAGAGGCTCTCACAGTTGGTCGAACTAGAAGAAGACAGATTTATTGCAGGATTTCATCAGCACGTTCATAAGGAATGAGAAAAGGCCTACCACGACATGCATATCAAGAAGAAAGCATTTACGCAAGGAGATTTGGTATTGGTATACGATAGCAAGTTCATGAAGCATCCAGGGAAATTCAGAACACATTGGCTAGGGCCATATTAGGATGCCTATTTTACAGAAGGAGAAGCTGTGTAGTTGAAGACTTTGAATGGGGAGTGAAAGGAAGGATTGGTGAATGGGATCCGGTTGAAATTGTACTATGACAACCAGCTGCCTCGCAGCTCTTAGTAAAATAGAAGGAGAAGGGTCTAGGTACCAGGTGCAGTTGAGACTAGGTACCAGACACAAGAAAGACAGTATGCACACAAGGTGGAGGAACAAAGTAGGAAGCACAGGCTGTGTTGCGCAGTCTAAAGTTGAGGTACAACAAAAGATTTAGATCAAAGTGCCTCGGGACTAGTCATAGGTGAGTGTTGGGGGCTTGTTGGCCCTTGGTAATGGAAGAAAACGAATATTACAGAAGAAAAGGTGAAACACAAATTGCACGAAAGGAAGGTTGACTGAGATCAGGTCGAAGTGGTTAAAGAAGCATAAAATATGGAGCAAAGTCTGAGACAGAAATTCATTGGACGAGGATATTGAGGAGGACAGATCAACAAGGAAGATGGATAGTGGACAACTCAATAAGCAGAAAAAGCCACCGGTAGATGCTTTGTAGAACATCGCGGGAAGGAAGGAAAGACAGGCTGGCGAAGCTCTAAAAATGTGGGTCAAGTTGACCTAGGGTTTTGTTATCTAGGGTTTTGACACCTAGGCTTTGGCCTAAGGCTGTCGGTGAGCTATTGTAATGTATAAATAAAGGCCAAGAGGACCCGGGATGGGTGAGAGAGAGAGAGAGAGNAAGGAGAGATTATGTATAACGATTAATGGTTGTTGTTACCGAGAGAGAAGTCTATGTTGTAATATCTTTAGCTGGGTGCACAGATCAACCCTGCAACTGGGTGCGCAGAGAAGGGTGATAGAGAGAAGAGAGAAAGAGAGAGATCTGCAAGCTAAGAGTACAGATAAAACTATAAGCTTTCACCTAATATATTATAAAGCACATTTCTGTGGATGTAGCCCTAGGGAGAGGGTGAACCATGCATATCTTGTGTTGTGAGTGATTGATGCTGTGTTCTTTACTTCTGTCACTCTGATGATGCATTAGTATGTTATATCTAATATATAATTGTGCAAAGTAGGTTTATTCTTGGAAAGAATAATCTAATATCCACATGTGGTTGCCTTGATTCCACTTGCATTTTCTCTGGTTGTAGACACATGTGTCCTGCAACCCCCTATTGCTACTTCGGGTGAGACTGCATCTACTTCTCAGGTGTTGCTGAAATGGCCAGTAGTTAGGTCTTGTTGGTGTGCTATTAGAGCTGAACCCTAGGTCTTCCCCTGTGCCAAAAATTGTGCATGTACTCACAAAGGAAGAGGCAGTACCAATGAAGCAAGAGGAACAACATGAAGGAAAGAAACTGGTCACTTGGTTTTGCTAGAAGTGGATGTCACATCTTGATTGTATTTTACTTCCATTAATGTAATCACACATGTTGTAATGATGACCTGTTATAACATCATTTTGTACAACATAGTATTTTGTTTTATCCTTATGAGTATGTAATCAGTAAGGTCAATTTTGTAACCTTTTGGAGGACCAAAAGGTCTTAGTGGGGAGGATTGATCCAAAAATGGGTCCAGGAAGGCTTAAAAATCAAATTGCTTAGAATTGCTTCAAAATGGACATGTGCGTAGGCCTCATCATTACAAACTCAACACAACTTGAACAGGCTCAAACAGACACTGTATGCGAAATATATCGCAATCTATTCATTTTGCCAAACAAACAAAATTTTGGTGACTGTACAGTCCGTACAGGTGACATGGTAGTGATGCTAACTAGGAAGTTGATGGCTGATAGGTGGACGAGTTATGTTGTTACATGTGGAACCACTGCGAGGGTGACACGTGGCACACCTGTACATATGAGTTTGCATGGGCTAACGTGGCAAGGTCCGTACGACACGCGGCAGTTGACTGGATTGGTAGGCTGACTAGGAAGGCGTGGTAGACATCGATGAATCATATCTTGACATGTGGTTGTTTGATTTAAAGTGTGATGGTGCCATGTGGCACCCCTCCATTGGTTGATTTTTTTTCGGAAAATTTTTATGGACTCCACGGGAGTCGAACCTGTGACCTCCGGTCCGAGCGAACGCTTTGGCAGGGCTGAGCTACCATCTCGCCCACGGTGCTACTTGATAACTATGGTCACAATGTTTTATTTGAATGTGAATGGAGGTTTAATAAATAAAGTTAAGGGCTGGGGTCTAGCCCCAGCCCTGACGCTTTGCATGTGTCTATTCTATATAACCTTCGGCGTGGAGTTGTTTGTCTTAGCCCCGACGCAACACCATATCACCGTCTCATATAAGCACTCCTCCACTGTGGGTGCGCAAATATGTATGGGTTTATCCCCGTTCTCGATTTTATCCCCGACGCGATACCATATGACCATTCATTAAAATGTTGGTGCAGATGTTTGGGGATAGCACCCGGTCGACCAAGCTAGCCCACCGACCAAGGCACGTGACCATAGGCTCAAGATCAGGAGCCTGACAACCAAAGCGGGCACGTGGAAGGTAAGGGCGCGACCATATGGCCAAGTCACATGAAAAGGGCCCAAGATCCAGGGGATAAGGACCAACGCCAGCTAGCCCAGGGCCACATGGAGGGAGACCATATGATGAGGATCCCGGATTTTGGGGGTTGCACCCTATATGATTTTTATTGATTTTTTAGCTAGTTTTGAGAGATTTTGGCCATTATTGGAGGATCTGGAGCTCTTTTTGAGGCTAGATCTTGGGGGGAAGTTGGGATTTTGTTGCCAACTTCAATACTATATAAACCAAAGGTTCTTGGTAGCCTTGGAGAGGTTCACAACAGGGAAATTATGAAGAATTGAAAAGGTAAATCCATTTTTATGCAGGGAAGCCATTGAGGAGAGTAACTTCGCGGGCCATTTATGGGAGCTTCGTTCATCCGTTTTCAGTGCCATCAGTTGTGATGGATTTTTGAGATCTAGAAAAACACAGCTAGATCAATTTGTAATCCATTTGTCACTTTTAAGATGTAATTTTTAAGTTTTGAAGAGAAATAAGAAAGCCTCACCCACTGAGACAAAGGCTCAGAGACGTAGGCGATATTGCCGACCTCCGTTAACAAATTTTGCTGTTATGGTTTGTTGATTCTTGTTATTATGTCCATATATGTATATTTCATTATGGTTTCTATGTTACATCATTAATTCTTCCTCTTTCATCAATTTCCTAAATGGTTAATGAACTCGTGTTTTTAAAACTCAACCATAGTATTTAAAAGAACTTTGCAGATCATTAATAATGACTCAATAATAAATAGAATACTCTTTGTAGTTACAATATTTCAACATACTTTACCCCAAGCGATAGTGGTGTGGAAAAATCTAGTCGTTAGTAGTCAGAGAAGAGGAACTAACTCAAGTTCAAAGATGGTGAATCAACACAATACATAGAGGTTTCTCATGTTCTATGGAACAGGTAAGGACGATGCAAAGAAACACTGGTTCACCTGTGAAGCAATCTGGTTTGTAAAGAGAATTACAGACGACGTGACTAAGATCACGCAACTAGAGACCATATTCAGGGATAGATACCTGATGTGGTACATGAAATACAAAGCTAGTATGCCAGCGGGACATGCAAGATCCTGGTCGAGATTAAGAAAAATCTATTAGGGAGTTTCAGAATCCTAAGTTATAATCCCATTGCATTACCGAAATCAAGTAGATCAAACATAAAGAAGGAGAAATTGTCTTGGATTATGACCAACGGTTTAAAATCTTATTGGATAGGATGACATTCCAAATCTAGGTTGTGTAGCACAGAGAATGGTTCATTGTGGGATTACTCCCACATATCCAAATCCCGCTCACCCAACAAAATGTGACGACTCAAGAAGAGGCAATCAAGATCGTGATGCACTTGGAAACTACACCTAGAGGCATAGAGACATCGACCGAGTTGGCGCAATTTCAATCACAATTGGCCAACCTAATGATATAGTTGCAAGATATGGCCAAGACTAAAGTCATGCATGAGCACATATGGTGTACTACATGTCGTTCCGAGAGGCATCACCAAGATGAGTGCCTGGTCCTTCTGAATTATGTGACGACAAGCACGCCAAGTCCATTTCCATCTGAACAGTTAGAATGGTGCGAAATATGTAGATAGTGGGGCCATGTGCCACCCCACTGTCCCACATTGCGGAAATACTAGACATCGACTCACACTCTATTTTGCGAGTTCTGTAAATCGATCGACCATGATGTCAATAGCTGCCACTCCCTCAATTTAATGCAAAATAACCAACAATGCATTCTTTGTCGAAGGGGAGCAGAAAGGTGGTGAGCGTGATGGTGCAGACAGAGGTAGATACCAAGTAGGACTCCAACGTGGATATGGGCACGATCACAGATATGGTGGAGGAGGAGGTAGACCCCCCACATGTTTTAATTGTGGTGATATTGGTCATGTCTCACAATTTTGCACCAAGCGATGTGTGCTCTATGCCTATTGTTATAGTCTTGAACATGTAACCGAGGATTGTCTTGAATTATTGAAGAAGTGGGAGGACAAGAATACCAATTGTAACATGGTGCATGTCGAGCTATGCGAAAACAATAAGAAGAATGAGGAGGCTGACGCCATGGTAGTAACCCGCAGAGGGGTGAAGACGAGGGAATACTTCGAGCATGGTGAAGGAATGGGTCAAAAACCAGGAAAAAAGATGAGGAAGACACCTTATCCCCCTCCAAAGTTTGATGTTTCTCAATAGAAGTAGTTTCTGTGTAATGCGCAGAGAACAATCGAAGAAGAAATAGTGCATGAAAAGTTGCAACGCGTGACTCAAAGGTCCCTTGAAGAGGCACAGATCCATGAGAAAGTGTAGAGGGTGACACAAAAATCGGTAGAAGAAGATAGGATCCATGAAGAGGTGAACTGGGCAACGTATAGGTCTTTGGACAAAGCTCGTGTGTGAGAGGAATTACAACGTTCTATGCAAAGATCTTTGGAGGAGGCTCACATGCGCGATGAGATAAAGCACACAACCCAAAGATTGATAGAATAAGAATGCATACAGACTATGTTAGAACGCGCTAAGAAAAAAACATATGAAGAAAAACACTAAGAGTAGTTGCAACACACAACATGCACAGAAGCCTTGTGAGACTTAGGTCGCATTGTTGAGGCCGAAGATCAAGTCAATACCTTCTTACAATACTATTTGTGACTGCTTAAAGATCCAGAAACAACAAGTAAGTTGGACCAGATGTTATCTACTTGCATAAAAGAACAAGGAGAGGAGACCACCATATCTTCTCCACTACTAGAAAGGGATTTATGTCAGGTTAGCAAGAAAAAGTGCATTGTCCGAGAATTTAATATGAAAACAAAACTTGGTGGGTACGATATGGATGGAATCATGTTGGATTTGGGAGTTGACGTGAATATTTTGCCCAAGAAATCCTTGGAAGTGATGGGTAAGCCTAATTTGGGTTGGTCACCCATCCAACTCTGATTCGCCAATCAATACAAAATCTACCCCATAGGTCGGCTGGGGTAAGTAGAATTAAACATTGAAGGAATGAAAGAAAAGGATGAATTCGAAGTCATCGATATCATGGATGATTTTGATGCATATCCTGCATTACTGGGGATCGACTTGACCTTTGCCAATAATGCAGTGTTAAATTTGAAGAAGAGGTAGATGTCCTTTGAAATTGACACCCTACATGTGGTCATGGCATTAGATCCATATGAGGGTGATCGCTACAATGAGCCCATGGAAAAGCATGCGTAGAGCTATGTCATTGAAAATATTTACAAAATCATGGGGCTCAGGGAGGACTACATCAACCCCATCGAAGATGGTGAATTAAGTTGGAGGAGTGTTAAGTATTATGACACAGACTCTTAGGATTTCATGGAGAGGTGGAAAAATAAGCTCTATGATGTTTCCACGTGCAGATGCATAAGAATAACAAAAGTGGTGTGATGGATCCGGCCTGAGTTGTCTGATGCTCCACAATGTGATGGGACAAGGCCACTGAAGACATTACTTGTACAGATAGAGAAAATTGTTCTTGCGAAGTAGAGACTTCAATCCATGGATGTTGTGGCTCAAGGGACCCCTGTGCAGTGGTAGGTGACCCAACGAACATATATTCAAAGTTGGGCGTAGGTAGCCAAGTTCATAAAAGTATGATTCCAACCTATCTCTAACTTTGATATAGCCAACCAATATAAGGGCACTAAGGACCCTTAGGAACATATTTTGTTATGTGAATGAAGCTAGATCTCTAAGAACATCCATCGAGTCCAATGGGTCCATTGGTTTGTCCACACAATCGACATGATTCCTAGAAGTTGGTACATTCAGGAGGAACTATGGAGGCAAACAAGTGAGTGGACCCATATGAGTTCGCAGTTTTTGTCAACCTTCTGTTTCACCGCAAAAGATCTGGTTCACAAAGAGGCACTCTTTTGGATTAAGGAATTCATTTTCTATTAGTAGCCAAAGGACACCACCCCCAGGGTGGTTTTCTCATACCATCAGCCAATGGAAACACTAAAAGAAGTAGTTCATTGTTGGAAGATTGATGTGGAAAATATTGATGATGAGGATCCCCGTGACATCCATATCGTAGATTCAGAAAGAGAACACACACCAAAGGGAAAGGATACAAAGACAACCACACCATACTATAATGGCCCAATAAAAAACCAAGAAACACAATATTGTCACTGAAGAAGCACCCAATATGGTCATTATTGTATATTATTGGGATAAGGAGATTGTCACTCAGGTTGTTGACCTCCTTAAATAACATGAAGACTTGTTTGTTCAAAGATTTTATAAGATGAAGGGAATTGTGAGATCATTGGGAGCCATGAAGATCGAACTCAAACCCGATGCCAAACCAGTCAAGAGAAGACCCTATCGCTTAAATCCTGAGTACAAAGAAAAGGTGAACAAAGAACTAGACCGAATGTTGGATGTCATGATCATTGTCCCTGTGGAGGAATCTGATTGGATTATCCATATGGTCATGCAACCTAAAACAACTGAGGAAATTTGTATATGTGTTGATATGAGGAGTCTTAATGCAGCCTACATTCATGATCCTTTCCTGACACCCTTCACAGACGAAGTGTTGGAAAATGTTGGCGGTCGGGAAGCCTACTCATTCACAGATGGCTTCTCAGGATATCATCAAGTTCAGATCACAGAGGAAGATCAAGCTAAAACCACCTTTGCGACCAAATGGGGGTGATTTTCATACACAGTCATGCCATTTGGCTTAAATAATTCCCATGCAGTGTTTTCTCGGATAATGGTCACAACCTTCAAGGAATTTATTCACAAGTTTCTTGAAGTATACTTGGATGATTAGACTATATTCAGTTTGTTAAGGGAACACATGCAAGCTCTTCGACTAATGCTGGATCAATGTCTCTAGCTACATATCTCTTTGAATCTAAAGAAATGCATCTTTTGTACACCCTTTGGTATATTTTTGGGACACGTCGTGTGCAAAGACAACTTGCTCATGCACCCGACTAATATTGTTGTCATCTTGGATATGGTGGCCACCACTTTAGTTCAAGAAATGCACGAAATAGTGGGACATACATGATACTACAGGCATTTCATCTAGAATTATGATCAGATTGTGACTCCATTGGAAAGGTTTTTGTGCAAGGATATTAAATATGAATGCACAACGTAATGTCAACAAGCCTTCAATACCCTCAAAGAAAAACTAGTTATTGCACCCATTTTGATTTTCCATGATTGGTCAAAGCTCTTCCATGTCCATGTCGATGCTTCTTCCATTGCGTTGGGCACCATTCTGACACAACCATGGGAGGGAAATTTAGATCATTCGGTCTATTTTGCTAGCTGGAAGTTTTCTGATGTCGAAAGGAATTACATTACAACCAAGCGCGAGGGTCTAACCATGGTATATGCCTTGTAAAAATTCTACCACTACTTGCTGGGGTCCTCTTTCAAATTCTTCATTAATTATTTCTCCCTCAAGTATTTAGTCAACAAACTAATGTTGGGTGGCCAAATCTATTAGTGGTTGCTATTGTTTCAATAATTTGAGTTTGAAGTTGTTGTTAAGCCAAGAAAACACAATGTTGGACCAGATCATCTGTCCCGGATTAAGACTGGGGAAGTTGCTAAGAACTCGATAATGAACTCATAGATGCACAAATATTTCGATTCAAAGTCATACTTGATCAATTGGTCGAAATAGAAGAATTCCTCTTCACTGTCCAGACTCCTACTGAATATACTCCTGCGCAACATAGACAAATGGTGACCTGTAGTGTTGGTTATCAGTTGATTGTCGAACAATTGTATAAGTTGGGTACAGATGGAATCCTACGTCGTCGTGATTTGGAACATTAATGGGACTCCCTCCTATACAAGGCACATGAAGGTATTGTTGGAGGTCACAATGTCGATAAGGCTACCACGCATAAGCTCCTGTACACAAGGCTTTGGTGGCCCTCTCTCTCCGCAGACTCTAAAGATTACTGCAAATGTTGTGATGTATGTCAACATGTGGGAAATCCCTGCTGGAGAGATGAGATTCCACTCTTCCATGTAACTTCTCTTGAGCCCTTAGAAAAATGGGCAATACACTTTGTTGGGCCCATCAATCCTCCCGCACATCACATGGGGGCACGCTACATCAATACCACAACTGAATACCTCACTAGGTGGGCCTAGGCAACACCAATCAAGGATTGTACAGCATAAACAACAACACACTTTATCTTTGAGAATATCAATGCCCGATTCAGATGTCCATGAGTGACCAAGGGTCACGTTTTGTGAGCGAAACCATTCAACAACTTAGTCAGAAAATCATGATCCATCATCAAAAGAGCACCCCTTATTACCCTCAAGCCAACAATATAGTGGAAACTTTCAACAAAATTTTAGAACATGCTCTAACAAAAGTTTGCAATGTGCATTGTTATGACAGGGACCAATGAATCCCCACAATCTTATAGGGTTATTGAACCACATGCAAAAGGATGACGAAGAGCATGTTGTTCATATTGGTTTATGGAAACGAAGTGGTCATGCCGATATAATTTGTTGTTCCTAGCCTCAGGGTTTCCCTTGCAACTCAGATGACAGATGATTACTACCTCCAACATAGGTTGGACGAGCTTATGGAACTCGAGGAAGAAAGCATAATTTCAGGTTCAACCAGGTGGTTGAGAAAGACAAACAGAAGGCTTGACATGACCGTAACATCTGCCAGAAAATCCTTCAACCAAGATCTTTAGTTTTTTTTATATGACAAAAAATATTTACAACATCTTGGTAATCTACGTATACGGTGGTTGGGTTCGTTTAAGCTAGTCTACATCAGTGAAGCAGGTGTTTCCAAGTTGACAACCTTACAAGGACAACCACTCAAGGGTTTCATTAATGGTAGGAATTTGAAGGTGTACTACAACCCTCAGGGGTCAACCGCAATTTATCTCTATTCCAACTTTTCAGATTCATAGAGTAGTCTTAAAATCGGTTGTACAACACATAGCACTGCTCCTAGTCAACATTGTTATCACTAAAATTTCATCCGCAAATGGTTACAAGAATCCAGCATCTTCAAACAGTTATGAGGTCACCCATGGACCAAGATTACCAAAAGGTCCAAAAACTATACAACCAGTGATAAAATTAAGATGCGCTATGACTACATAGGGCGCGCGTGCACAGGCATGAACCAGAAATGTACGAAAATCGCACATGCGCGACTGTGGTCACTAAAAGCCACGCACACTTGAGAAAGACACATTTATGAGAATGGTCGGCCTCCCACCCACTTCTGGTTCAACTTCCAAGTTGATTTGACATCCAAATCTCGGCTGGATCCGACTGGGTGGCTGGTCAAAGACCTAAAAATTCCCTAAACAACCCCTTTTCACACTTGAAGTTGGTTGCACAATACCTCAAAGTGATGCTATAAAACAAGGCCACGGGTGCACTACATTTTCAAGGAATTCATTTGCAAGGTTATGCTGTTTCTATTCTCTTTGAGAATCCTCTTTTCTCATCAATAGCATATTAGCATCATTACATTTGGGCAATCCATCTCACCTCTTGAGTGGATTAGCTTGGGATTCTTTCACCATTTCTTTCAAGTTTCAAAGTTGTAAGAAGAGCTTAGTTGTGGGGGTCCAAGAGCCCTCCCTTGGAGGAAGAAGGGACCCAAAGTCCTCTTTCTTCTTGGTGTTTTCTTTTCACTAATATAATCCTTGCCATTGGTGACATGAGTCTTATTGGTTTTTTGTTCTTATGTCCTTATGCTCAATAGTTCAGTTGTTCTTTCATTTTCTAGTTTAATTCTTATCTTAGTATTTTATGTTTCTTTCTCTAACCCTTTCCTTTACAGTTGTCTTTCTTAGCTAACCCAGCTAAGCTTGTAAGCACCTCTGTTTTCCTCGTTTATGTGACAGAAGAGGCGCAACAGATTGGCGACTCCACTAGGGAAAGGTATCAATTTCCTACCCCATTTGGGTTTTTCTAGCTCTTCTTTTGGTTTATTTAACCTGCAAGTACCTAAACAGGCCCAATCCAACCTGCAAAACATCCAGTTCAAAACTGAATTGAGAGAATTCCATTCAGAATTTTCTTCACGGCTGTGTGATGGGTGTGCACGGATTTATTGGCCCACAGTCATGCATCGTGCGCACGTGCACCAAAGTTACTATATTTTTCAGCCCCCTCCGTGCACCTGCAGAAAAATACACATTGTAAGCCTTTTTGTGATTTGGGGAAGGCCCCTAGCCTTCTTAAAGATGATTTCATGCATGTTGTAATCTGCACCACACTTAGTTCCCTCTCCATATAAAGGGATTAGTCAAAACACATAGGCACTTAGGTGGTTTAAAATCATTATTTCCTCTTTTTCTTTCATTTTGCCACATGGATGGCTTTCTTTGACTAAAGAGTATAAGTTGGAATCATTTGTAATCACATAAAAATTGCATTGGGACCAGAAGTTGGATAACAATCGTTTAGTATGCTCTTCTCTTGCACTTCAAAGTGACCTTGAGAATCATAAAAAGGTTGTAGGACAATTTCATCTCCCTTAAAAAGACTAAAACCTTTAGGAGAGGACAACAACCCCCTCAGGACTCCTCTTAGTTTATTTTTCAAACACATCTTAAGATTGTAATGGGCCCATACATGCCCACATGCTACAAAGATAGGATAGTGTTGAAATTTACTTTCTTAGATTAAATGACTAGGGAAGTTTAAAGGTTTTGTAATGGGCCCATACATGCCCACATGATCACAATCTAGGATAGTTTCAAATCTTTCTTAGATTAAATCACAATAGGGAGTTAAAGGAATAGTAAAGGACCCACATGTCCACATGCTAGTTTCCTAGGGACTTTTGAATTACAGAAGGTTGTACCAAAGGCATTTAGTTAATTAGGTAATCAACACTTGTAAGGACCAAGCGAAGTCCACATGTAGCAAGGTGACACCTAATTCATTAAAACATTGGCACACTTTCACTCATTCACACACAAAAGTAACTTATCACTCACATAGTTTCCATCTCGAAACGTGGAGGTCAAAGTAAGTTTCCAAAGGGATTCTGAAACACCCCACCCATTTCTTGACGAAACTATCCACTCCCATTTAATTTCAACGAGATTGGTTCACATCCCCAATCTCTCAAAACCACATCTAATTTTTTTCTAAAAACTCACTAAGTTTTCCTCCACGGGAGGTGCCAAAATAAATCTTTTAGTCTAGGTAGGATTTCTAGGATAGGCATCCAAATAACTCCCCGTTATCTGGTTCTCACATTTTCAAAACAATAGAAGTTGTCAAATAGGGAACTTTAAATCCTCCAAGTCAAGTGTTCCTGACACCATAAGGCAGGGAGATACCCGTGAAGGGTTGAAGTCCGAGGTCTGGTTGTTCTGTGCAGGCCCCCTTGAGGCACCCACCTCTTGGACGGGATCTAGCTCGTGAACCATTTATTAGGCCGAAAATCTAAATGTTGCACTTTGACCGAGGTACCTAGTGACCAAAATTTAGGACATCTACCCAGGTGGCAATTGTGGGCTGCAATTGCACCTTGATAAGATTTTGTGTGGCTATTGGGAAATATCGCCAGCTCTTTCGGGATATGGCCCCTTTACCTCTCATTATAACTAATTACTTCAACCTTCACTAGTTTCTCTTTCAGTGACTTCAGACCCCACTGTTGAGTACTATTGGAAGGTCCAGTGCTATTTGAGAGGAAGGACGTTACGTCTTTTAGGACACGAGCATTTGTTTTCTTTAATCCCCCATGCGGAAAAAACCCACTTATCCACATATATGCTTCTTTATCAAAACACTTTATGTATGATGCACTTCTGATTACATTTGATTTATATATATATTGTGTAAAGTTCAAAAAATTGCACCAAAACGCTCTTGTTTATTTATCACTCTCACCATCATTTGCACACATCCACTCAACTAGTCGGACATAATAGGGGATCCACAGAACCCCCGTCATTCCAGACACTTGCTAAACCTCCCTCCCATCCTAGGGGGAGTTACTAGTCTAGCCAACTCATCGGCTCCACCTTCTCACACCCCTGTGAGTGCCACTGTCTTAGGATCGACTTTGCTTGGTTCCACCTTACTTGGGTCCAATTCCCAAGGTCCACCGTCCACTTTCTCTCCTTTACACGAAAGCGGGGGGCCAACTTCCTCTCAAGGGGGAAGTACCAACCCACCTAGCCCCCCTCAAGGGCCAGGTTCACAGAACACTCACACCATGGCTGGAACTAATCCTCCACCACCACTCCAGATGCCATAATTGGCCTCTCTTAACATACCAGATCTAAGAAAACTCACAAATGATCCTATATTGCATGACCCCACATGGCTTGCAATGCCTACCAAACTACCTTCAGACATCCCAAAGTTTGAAGGGAAGGCAGAAGATGACCCTACCAACCACGTCATGACTTTCCATTTATGGTGCTCTTCCAATAGCATTATGGATGATTCCATCCGATTACAATTATTTCAATGCAAACTCACTGGCCCATGAACCAAATGGTATGTAGATGAAAAATCTGGGTCCCATGCGACTTTCGAGTCCTTGGCCAAAGCATTCTTGACCTTCTTCCAATTACCAATATGCCATGACAATGGTCTTGAACTACTCTCTAATTTTAAACAAACCTTAGACACACATATTGCTGATCAAATTCAAGAGTGGCGTCGACGACGTAGTTTGTGCAAAGAAGAAACCACCAAACAACAATGTCTTGATTGGTTTCTCAGATCACTTGTCTCACTCCTCGGTAAAGATGTGGTTTCCACCTTCCCTCAATCAGAAGAAGAAGCCATCAGTAAGGCTCAACAATACGACCTCATCTATTCTCAATCAGGGTACTTATACACAGTCCTCTCTGATCTCCCAAAACCTGTGCCATTCGGCCAAGATAAACCCGAGATGTCTCACTCGACAGACGGATTGATTGGTAACACCACACACCACAATCCACAACCCCAACAACCAACAATGTATGGCACACCTCAATATCCGCCGACATATGGGGGAACCTCTTATTACCCTCCACCCCCTTCTCAACAACCATACCCTGTTGCTCTCCCTCCACCCATCAGTGGGCCACCGCCGACACCCACCTATCCAGACAAGTTTTGGTACCCCCTCTACCTCAGCTTATACTCTAAGTACTAGCGAAAGCACAATGCCTTCCTACGTACCTTACGGATCATTACCACAAAATAATTCATACTTTCCATTTCCTAGCCCTCCCCAGCCCATGGCTCCACCACAAGGACACCCTCATGCTGGGGTGAATTTTGTTCAACCCTCTCCCGTTCAACAATATCAAAATTTCGAACAACTGAATATGGCAAATCCGACCCATCTGTTGAATAATGCCAAAAAGAAAGGAAAAAATCGGAACAATACCAACTCAGGTCAAGGCAGGAATCACCCCCAACAGAACCAACCTACTGGGGGCAACAAGAACCTAGGGAATCAGAACCCCCAAGGGAGCCATAAAAACAGACGTCAAGGGAGAAATAACAATAATCTTCAAACCAACTTCCCTTGCACCCTTTGCGGTGACTTCGGTCATTATACTCATCATTGCCCCCAAATCGCTGATTTTAAACGGATGAAAGACTCAGTGAATGGACCACATATTCCAACACCGCCTGCACCTCAACATGCCCCACAACAATACGTGCAACAACAACCCCCATCCGTACTGCAAAACCCCATTCCACACCAGGGTGTGATGAACACCCAACAGGACGTGCAGCCTACCCAATCACAGTTGGGACAATATCTCAACCTGAACAATCCCGTAGATCGTACTATCCTCCTCACTAGTGAGGAAGAAATCCTTCTGCAAACACGTAGTCGTCAATACCATGCACCCACTGAGTCTCCTCCCATTCCCCCAAAAACACTCCCAACATCAACGGGACCCCCTTTGATGATCCCTCACCCTAACACAGAAACACCTCTTCACATCCCTCACATCCCATTACACAGGAATGTCCACAACCCGCAGGCCAGGGCAGCTCATAATTATAGTTTGGTCGATGACTTAACACAGTCCCCAACTGCCATGTTAGTCTTAGAAGTCCTTCAAACTTGTCCCACTCAGCGCAAATCATTACTTTCCACCTTGGGGGCAGTCGACCCTGTAGATACTCAACTCATCACATTTGATCTCGACAATGGAGAGCCTCGTCTCCCCGCTCTCATAACTTTTCAAATCCCAGTAAAAATTCAAAACATCACGGTTCATCAGTGCATCATCGATGAAGGTGCATCCACATGCATCATGTCTAAAATAGTATGGAAGAAACTTGGTTCCCCTGGACTCATACCATCTGCCATTACCTTAAGAGCTTATGAAAGACGACCATCTTCTCTTGAAGGGCTCTTCCAAAATGTCCCTGTAGAACTAGGGGGAAAGACCATTCTCATCAACACTGAATTTATCGATGCCCCACTCTATTACAATATCTTATTCGGTTGTAGCTACATGTACGCTATGAAGGCAGTTTCCTCTTTCGTCTTTCGAACCATGATGTTCCCCCATAATGGGAAGATCATAACAATTGACCAAGTTTCACATTATGAGCCTAACCCTTCTGCCAACATCGATAACATTCTCCCCCTCGTCCACAATAATTCTGAAGCATACACACTCATTGAAATGGGTCTTGGAATTTTCAAAGACCCATCATTGTTAGGAACTTACCATGGGACACCACCTCTTCTTCATCCTTCCAATCAGGTATGTGTCGTATCATCCAAAGGAATTTACCTTGAGAATACCCTTCCTCCCAGGGAGGCTTCTCTCATATCCGACGTCCCACTAGTCGCAAAGCCCCTCCCTCACGACCCTCCTACGAACTCGTTGGCTCCACTAGTTCAGGATTTCACCTCACCCCAAGGCCATATCCCAGTATGGGAGACAATTCCCCAAGCCATTACTCAAATCCCCTCCTTTTACCCTCCACCAGGCATACAAGCTTTCCAAGTAGTTGCCACACTTACTCTCCCTAATATGGTGTTGGCAATCCCAGTTTAGTATTTACATCCACCAGAGATGGTTCCTCAACCTTCCCTTCCCCCCAAAATAGAAGGAATCCCAATGACGATTCCCATACTCACTCCCACCATACCCTCTACACCCCCACTCACTAACCTCCTTGCCACATTTGGGGGCAGGTGAAAGAAGAAGGAGCCCACAACTCCCCTTCCCCCATGCATTCAACCTCGTTGCGCGTTATGTGAGAAAGATAAACACCCAACCAACAAATGCCCATCTCTACCCGAATTACGTAACCTAATTCAATTCAATCAAACACCATCAACATTCGTCACTTTAGCAAGTACTGCCACTACCTCCCCTACCGAAAGTAACAAAGGGCTATGAACCAAATTCGCTTGCGCCATATGTTCAGAATATGGCCATTATACACACCATTGCCCAGCTCTACCTCATTTCCGACAGACATTAGTAGCAGTACGCCAAAGCTTCCAGCACGAACCCAATCTAGCGACATCATCCTCACCAAACATCACTGACATCCATTATGTCACGACTTCCGTCAACGAACGTATGGGATGCCCTTGCTCTCTATGCGAATCCTTAGATCATTTTACATACCAATGTCCTATGATCATTGAATACATGCGATGCCAATCGACCCTGACTCAAACTTTTTCACCCCTTACAGAATCGATGATTGACCTTACCTCATCACTAGAGATTCTTCATGTTATTTCTCCTGAACCAGAAGCACTCTCACTTCCTCCGTGGTTTTTGGATGACTTACACGAGGATTTACCCCCAAATCCCCCCAATTCTCTCATTCATTTCCCCATGGAAATTTTACATCCAACTACCATTAGTACTCCCCAGTACCTTGATATTTGGTTTATGTCAAGCGAACCATCGCAATCTCATTGCGTCATTCCCCTTGCTTCTTCATCACCAGAGGATAACCACACGACGACAGTCACCGATATCACTCTTTACGATACCTTGTATTCCCAACAATTCTACTGTGATGAGGACATACTCGAGGAATTAAACACCCCCGACTACCCATGGGATGCACTACACCACAGAGCGCTCTTCTTACAGGAAGCCTTCATGCCTCCTAACCAACACCCCATATACACAGTCGAAACCAAGGATTTTATCCCATCAGGGCATATCAACTGGTTCAACAACCCCATCCCTGCCCCTGATGCTTTTGAGGAAGGAAACATGGCCAACATTTCCCCTACCATCAAAATCGATATTTCCATAAAAAATGGAGTCATCGAGGAAATTATCATTGGCGCTGCATCCACCCTTGAAGAAATCAACGCCTATAAAACCCTCTTCCAAGAATATCGAGATATTTTTTCCTAGTCATACACAGAGATGCCTGGCCTTGACCCCTCTATTGTCGAACATCACATAGACACCTGGCCTGATATCACACCAGTGCGCCAAAAACAACGGCCGCTACACCCATCCAAAGCAGCGGCCATTAAAGCCAAGATTGACAAATTACGAGTGGTGTGACTCATCTACCTCATCGCCTATACCTCATGGGTTTCCAACCCTGTTCATGTTAACAAAAAACATGGCACTATTCGTGTATGCATGAACTTTCGCGATCTCAATCACACCTGTCCCAAAGACAACTTTCCCACGCCTTTCATTGATCAAATTATCAACGACTGTGCAGACCACGAGGATTTATCCTTCATGGATGGTTTCTCTGGCTATAACCAAATCCAAATCCACCCAGCTGATCAATACAAAACCACATTCACTACCCCTTGGGGTACTTTTGCATATTGCATCATGCCTTTTGGTTTAAAAAATATTAGGGCAACTTTCCAACGGGCCATGACATATATTTTTCACGATCTAGCTCATATCATCCTCGCATACTTGGATGACCTCACAGCTCGATCCAAAAAATGCACCTAGCATCTTGATGATTTACGCATAATCTTCCAATGGTGTCGTCAGTACAACATTCGCTTGAACCCCCTCAAGTGTGTGTTCTGCGTCACTGTCGGACGCCTCCTTGGATTCATCGTTTCCCAAAGTGGTATTACCGTGGACCCCCTCAAAGTCCAGGCCATCACAGAAATTCCACCCCCCCCGGAATTTATGCCAACTCCAGAGCCTACAGGGAAAAGCTAACTTTCTACGGCGATTTGTCCCAGACTATGCCACTCACGCACATGGATTCCTTTTCTTACTACACCATGACATCCCATTTCATTGGGATGAACATGCCCAAAAAGCGTTCGATGATCTTAAAATGGCACTCTCTAACGCCCCTTTAATTAGTTCACCTGACTATAATCGTGACTATATCCTCTACATATCAGCATCAACTGTCTCAGTGGCAGGAGTTCTCGTTCAAATCGGCGATGACAATCATGAGCATGTCATTTACTACATTAGTAAAAACCTCTCAGGGCCACCCCGGAAGTATAATCGCGAAGAGAAACTAGCCCTTGTAGTCGTTCTTCCAGTCCAGAAACTACACCATTACATTCTGCTTCGCATGACTACGGTCATAGCAGATTCCAACCCCATGCAATACTTGCTCAGTTGTCGACAAATTAATGGCAAATTTTCCCGATGGATCGTTATCCTTTAGGAGTATGATCTTGAATTTTCAACACCCAAGAGCAAGAAATCTCTCGTCCTCACCAAACTTGTCACCACCTTCCCCTCTGATACTACCAGTGTCCCCTTCAATACCGACTTCCCCGATGAACATCTCTTTTATATTGCTTTGGATGATCCCTGGTACAACGACCTCCTCGTCTACCTCTGAACCCAAAAGTTCGTTAACCACCTCTCACGAGATGATCGTCATCGTATTCGCCACCAGGCCCCCCGCTATCTCCTTATTGGATATATCTTATATCGGCGAGGGGTCGACACCATACTTTGTCGATGCTTGACCATTGACGAGGCCGATAGAGTCTTGAACGACTGCCATAGTGGCACATGTAGGGGCCATCTTTCGGGAATGTCCACTGCTAAGAAAATCATCCGAGCAGGTTACTTTTGGCCTACATTGTTTCACGATTGCATTTATGCCATGAAGCGATGCAATAAATGTCATCTTTATGCCAACAAAGTGCGAGCACCACCTGCTCTTCTCCACCCAGTCATTACTGTAGGCCCCTTTTGTAAATGGGGCATCGACTTCATGACTTGTAACCCCCATCCAGCAATGGACACAAATACATCATCATCGCAGTCGATTACTTCACAAAATGGGTTGAAGCCATGCCCACCTTCAACAACACCGCTGAAACTGCAGCGCATTTTTTCTTCAATCACGTCATATCCCGCTTTGGAGTACCACTCCAACTCATTTCCGATCATAGGAAACATTTCGAGAATGATATTTTTTTCAAACTCTCATCACGGTTGGGATTTTCCCACGAGTTTGCCTCACCATATTACCCACAATATAACGGACAAGTCGAAGCAGTTAACAAGGTCCTCAAGACCATGCTGCAGCGCACAATTAACAAACATAAGACCAATTGGCATCATATGTTATTTTCCGCGCTATGGGCTTACCGTACGACCGTGAAAATGACCACTGGTTTCACACCATTTCATCTAGTCCATGGGGTCGAGGCCACTCTTCCTATTGAGTGCGAAATTCCCACCTTATGCACTGCAATTGAGCTATTACCCGACACTGTTCCAATGGAGCAGGATTTGCTGAACTTAGAGTCCCTGGATGAAGATCATTGATCTTCATTACAGAACAATGAGGCAGCCAAAAAACGGTCAAAAGCCACCTTTGATTGCCATGTCAACCTTCGCTCATTTCACGAAGGCGACCTCATCCTTGCTTATGATATCGCTCATGATACCCTAGGTTCTGGTAAATTTGGGTCATTGTGGCATGGCCCCTACATTATCCAACATTTCCTCACCAAAGGCGCATACATCCTAGATTCTCCCGAGGGCCTCTTTCTCAAAGAAACTGTCAACGGGCTATACTTAAAGAAATTTTACACCTAAGCGTAGCCATTCTACATTAGGTTATTTCTTTAATAGTGTTTTTAATCTTTTTTCTATACCTTACGTCTAAACTATCATTTGTGTTATTGACAGATGCTTCCTCCATCTGCCTACCACATCGGTTACGCCGACGACACCAACCGTTGGACACAAAATCTCACTTCGGCAGCTTGGACCCTCTATACCTTACATGAACTGCTCCACTCTAGCAACATATGTTTGGGTTCAACAACCAACAAAAAAACCGAGTACACTGCCGTCATTGGCCTCCTCGCCGATGCCCGCCATCATCGTATTCGTCACCTTAGCGTCTTACTTGATTCCCAACTAGTCGTCCTCCAGCTTAACAATGTGTACCGTGTCTGCGATCCTTGCCTTTTTCACAAATACCTGCAAGTTAGACTTTTATCTCGACATTTTGATTTCATTACATTTACACATATTCCAAGACAATTGAATCAAATCACAGATAACCTAGCTAAAATCATACTCGATTGGCATATATCACATCAAGATACTTTTACACACACATAAACCATCAAGAGTCTGTCACAACACATATAAGATTAGACATCATAAATAACATTAATAAACACACATGTAAACATCAAAAAGACCCCAAAATGTATATCCATATATATATATATATAAATCGGTCACCAGTGCCATCAAAATGTTTACATACAATACATCATATACAAAATCCGCAAGCCAGTAAAGCACCTCGGTACAAAACTGGTGTCACTACACCAAAACGGGCTCACTAGCCTATATACAAAATACAAAAATGCACAAAGAGACACTCAAGGTGCCTCTAGAGCACCGCCTCCTGCCCCTCCCTTAGGTGGTGGTTCTCCACCCACTATCGGTTCCTCCGGACCTGGAGGTAACAGCCCGGTCATCGTAGCACCTGCTACTACTGCTCCCCAAACCACGGTTTGCCACATCATCGGAACTCCAACACACAGTTCCAGGATGCCTCATCCTGGATACATGACCACATGCCCTCAGGCACTCCCTGGAGCACCGTCTCCAAGCAGCGGCGAATATCCTCAAAATATCCCCCCGGCCTCCGCTAGAGGAGCATGCGAGGGCCCGACACCAGGGTCATCAAAGCGACGTCTCCTAGCCACTCTCTCATCGCCGGCTGGTCTTGCCTCAACGTCCTCGCACCGACGTCTCTCTCCTGCCCATGACTCTCCCTGCGGTAGTCTTACTATCTCCTGACGAGCTGGTGCTCTCACCATCTCAACCTCACGCTCGCGAAGTCCCACATTTGCACATCCAAACAACCAAACGATAGTATCAACATCTATACAAAAATACACATGTCATACTATCTCAAAAATCAAATATATCAAAATCACAAACATACCTCGGTGGTCGAACACCTCCCCTGGAGGTAACACCATATCCGGATCACCTCGTAAATCCACTCCACAATATGGAAACCGTAGTATGATCTGCGGCATTTGCTGCCACACCTGTGTTGCCTCGACCGTGAAAAAATGGCCACCCTCACCACCATCGTGGCGAACCAAAATCATTGACCACTGCATCAGATGCGGCTCTTGCGCACCAGGTGCGCCCAATAAAACTCTAGGGTGCAACAACGACACCCTCTCTAAAAACCAGGCCACCAAGATGGACCCAAAGGCAAAATCCCTTGAATCCGTAGTCTGACACCTGTCCAACTGCCCTACCATCTTAGCATGCAACATCAAACCCCAGGCAAAGTGCTCTCCTGCCAATGCCCTCCCCATAATCCTCAGCTGACCACCACTGATCCGCTGAGTGGCGAGGGACCCATATACCCTCACAATCATCGCTGCTACACAGTGATGAACTAAAGCGTCCATAGCCCCGACACTCACTACAGATCTTGACATAAAGTTATCTCTAGAACAGTACCTCCAGCCTAAGGTAGCCAACTGCCCATCCCTAGGTAAAACGGGCTCCACCAGTAGGGGCATCCCTCGAAAAGGGAGCCCAGTCAGAAAATACACATCCTCCACCATAGTGAAGGCTATCTGCTCTCCTCGCACCATAAAACAATGCAGATCCAGACTCCACATCTGGATCAAAAACTGCAGAAGATACTCCTGAGCTTGTATTAACGGGCACTCAAAGAACCTCAGCAGCCCACAGGCTGCCAAAGTGGCACGGACCCCCGGCTCCTCAATAGCCACAACATCTCTCAACTGTGACTAGTCCCGCTCTCGCCAGTGGATTGGCATCGTACAAATGATCACCTGCAACCACATAAATACAGTCCTAGATCAACCATCTCGAACATAAACACATTAAAATCTCCAAAAAAGATGAGTTTTTCACCCATCAGCCTTGCCACCAAGGCAAGACTATTTAACCCACAGGCGCGCACATATGTGCGCCTGTTCATCCCACAGGCACGCACATATGCGCGTCTGTTCACCGCACAGGTGCGCACACATGCGCGCCTGTTCACCCCACAAGTGTGCACACATTCATGCCTGTTCATCCCATAGGCGCGCATGAGTGTGCTCATGTCCGCCCTACAGAGGCACCTCCATGCGCCCCTGTCACGAACACAGATGCGCATCACAACGCGCCTGTCCACTACATAGCCACGCACCCATGCACAAATGTGTAGCAAATAGGCACGCATACCATGCACGCCTTTTCCCCCCTTACGAGCGCACCCATACGCGAATATCTGGATAAGAGGTGCGCACCCGTGCGCGCATATTTCTGGATCGCCCACGCACTGGGGGGCCCACACCCATAAAAACCCTTGTACGACCCTCTGTACAGGCCCTGCCCACAAATTGACAACCTACTTCTATGCAGGACGATAAGACTACTAACCTAAATCTCGTTGGTCCTGAATCAACTACCTCGTTCTCTCGAAATCTCAAAATCTCCTCTGAATACCTCTCGTCTAGTCACTCTGACATCAAGTAAAAATGAGGTGGCAATGTGGGCCCTACAGCTTTATATAGCCCTTTTCGCCAACCTTCCAAACCCCATTCCGGGAGCTCCGGGTGTCCGTTTTTCGATCCGTCTTCAGCCACAAGATTAGCATCCCGTCATCTACATCAAGACAGTCCCCGGGCCATTTTTTCTCCTTAGCCCCCGGGGCGCCATTTTTTTCATACCCCATCCAGGTACGTATGCTCATGTTCACAATTATCAAATACATGTTTGTATGTTCGATTATCTTCAGATATTGTTCACGTGGGGTATTTGGTTTTCATGTGTGCAGGTACTTGGTCATCATACATCAGCGCAACCCCTTCAGGTATATAATCAACACTGGCATGTAATCATTCCCTCTGAATCTCAATTGCATCTCCAGTCACACCCTCTGAAATTCACCTTTAGGGTCCACATATCCGGCTCTGCAGTACCACCATCTTCTTTGCATTTTGGGTACTATCATCCGGTAGCACTCTCCACCACATGAGTTGTCCCATTCATAGCACCCCTTGGCACTTCGACACTCATGTTGTTTTTCAAACCTTTAGCGATGGGAGTCCCGATAGTCTTACAACATGTCATATATCAGACACATACTCCTTCTCCTCATTTTTCTAGATTTCCCAATGGACTCCCAGGTTATCTCTTCAAGGTTCTATTTTGACTGCACCTCTGCAGTATCATTAGCCCTCCATTTCATCCACAATTAGTTTGCCCATCCACAAATTTCTCTCCCTTTCATCTACCTCATACAGAAACCCACCCATGGGGCCCCCACCCTCCACTAGTTCTCCAACAAATTGTGCCCTAACCGACCCAACCATATTGCATTGGGGGCAGCCGTTTCTGTATTTGTCCACTCATCCCAAATTATTCTTTATTCATTTGGTACTTGTAAAAAGCCTTTGTTTCCAGCATTTACCTATCTTTTTGTCGCCACCTTTGACGACCTTCTTCCCTTTTTTTTTTGGCAAACACAACCCATGTCACCCTTGGTTGGGGCACTCCTTATCATCTACTCCTATTGACATTGTCCATATACTCTGAATTCCCACAGGCCATCTACCTTTTTTCTCTAAGTTTGTTCACTTTGTCCCGCCTCTGGCACAACTTATCCCCCGTCGTGTTGTCCCCCTGACACTCGACCTAGTTGAACGATTGCGGTCACTTATCCTTCGCATATATCCCCAACCAGAGGAAAGTCTTGAAGTCTCCACACATCTTGACTTCATTCATGTACCTCCTCAGTTCCTAACCTCACCTAGTAGATTTCTCGAAGCCCTTTGCTTCATGGAGTCGCATCCCCCTTTTGTCGACGTCAACACAATTTCCAGAAGGGCGACGATATCTTGACTCTCGTTTCCTTTCCAATGAGAGGTCTCGGATGGCATGGGGAGAACCATACTTGCTCCCTGCTGTCGTTGACCCCCATAACATTCGACATCAACACTTTCTCATGTTACGGTGGGTCTTACTTTGCGACTATTGCAGTTGTTTCTTATATCCGTCGAAGACCTCTAAACTTGGTTGGGTTATCAATGCCCAAAGTGTCCGTGATACTTCTTACAGATATCCTTGCCTACTGTTCAGAGTATGTTCCTCACCAGACTCGTCCTCTGCCTTTATCAGAACCACCCCTGAGGGCACTGCAGTGATCTACATCAACACACAGTTTCTGTTACTATACAAAACATTCTTTTTGAGTTACATGACACGAGCATGGGGCATGCCCGCCTCATTTGTACACAATTTATTTTACACACCTTATGGAAGGTTGGGTCCTACAGGTTCCCTTCTCCCTCCAATGAGTCACTCTTGATACTCTCACTATCTCTCTTTCTTACAACGACACTCTCAGTAGAAGAAACATTGATGAATTTCGGCTATACGTATGCTCCTAACCTCATCCATTAGGGGAATTTGTTATCACTGAAATTTCGTCCGCAAATGGTTATAGGAATCTAGCATCTTCAAACAGTTATGAGGTCACCCATGGACCAATATTACCAAAAATCATTTCCAAAAGGTCCAAAAACTATACAACCAGTGATAAAATTAAGGTGTGCTATGACTACACAGGGCGCACGTGCACATGTGCGAACCAGAAACGCACGAAAAACACACATGCGCGAACCAGAAATGCACGAAAAGCACACATGTGCATGATGCACGACTGTGGTCACTAAAAGCCATGCACACCTGAGAATGACGCATTTATGAGATTGGTCGGCCTCCCACCCACTTCTGGTTCAGCTTACAAGTTGATTTGACATCCAAATCTCGGCTGGATCCGACTGGGTGGCTGGTCAAAGACCTAAAAATGCCCTAAACAACCCCTTTTCACACTTGAAGCTAGTTGCACAATACCTCAAAGTGATGCTATAAAACAAGGCCATGGGTGCACTACATTTTCAAGGAATTCATTTGTAAGGTTATGCTGTTGCTATTCTCTTGGGGAATCATCTTTTCTCATCAAGAGCATATTAGCATCATTACATTTCGGCAATCCATCTCACCTCTTGAGTGTATTAGCTTGGGATTCTTTCACCATTTCTTTCAAGTTTCAAAGTTGTAAGAAGAGCTTAGTTGTGGGGGTCCAAGAGCTCTCCCTTGGAGGAAGAATGGACCCAAAGTCCTCTTTCTTTTTGGTGTTTTCTTTTCACTAATATAATCCTTGCCATTGGTGACATGAGTCTTATTGGTTTTTTGTTCTTATGTCCTTATGCTCAATAGTTCAGTTGTTCTTTCATTTTGTAGTTTAATTCTTAGCTTAGTATTTTATGTTTATTTCTCTAAGCCTTTCCTTTATAGCTATCTTGCTTAGCTAACCCAACTAAGCTTGTAAGCACCTCTATTTTGCTCATTTAGGTGATAAAAGAGGCGCAACAGACATTCTTTACATTTTGACAGCACAAGCATTCATATCGGTCACACATGCGACATAAATCTAGTGACAAAGGGTGTAGATCATCCAAATTTCCAATTATGGTTGCATCTTTTCCAAGAAGTACAGGGTCGTGGTCCTCGTGTACAAGTCACGCGGGTGTTGGTGGAGTTTCCTGATGCTTTAGTTCCCAAAAGGGAAGATAATCCCATATGTGTTGTTCGCACATGACACAAGCACACACTTTGTTGCAACATCCCATTATCCAATAACCATCTCCAGTACAGTACGACCGATCTGCAATATCGATCTCTCCATCAACATCATTTTACTGTCACTTCCTACTTGTCCTGCAAGCCATCCCCTCCATCAAATTGTGTGTTCCCTCCTTCCTCCCCTACCCAACCATTTCCCTTTTATATATATTACAACCCCAACTCTCTCGATGGAGTAATTTTATACCATCTCCATTCAAAACTTCCTTTCCCATTCCACTGTGATTCTCCCACTTCCCTCTCATGGTGTGGGTTAGCCCATTGTTTATAATATTTTATCATCAGTTCAATCGAGCAAATCAAGGGACTCCACTACTAATCTTCAAGCAGGTCACTAGTATGTCAACCCATGTCATTCAAGGTTCGTCTGAATCCTGTCCTCGACAGTATCAACTTAGTACCCCATAGATTTTTGAACCTTGTTTTCTACTCAAGGCCGTTTCCCATCCCTATAAGCCAAAAGTTGTTTTAGTTTCCACCATGCTTCACCCCTTTTGATGATAGGACAAGACCCTATTCATTGACTTGCAGGGAGCCATCCTCTCATCTATCATCTTCGCTCCTCCTCTCGAAGCCATGTGGCTGTGAAAAATTCACCTCTTCCATATCATTGGTACTACCCCCACTCCCATGTATCCTCTTCACTTCACAATCCTCCCGAATTCGAGCGGATGTGATGTACAACTCGATCTGGTTACCACAAATAAAAAATAACAACACCGAATGATGACCTCTCTTAAGGGAAACTCACTTCTCTTTATTAGTTGGTGCTTGATGGGGGACTTTAAACAGATCCCTCATTCACCTCCATAGGCACCAACAAAGGTTCTGAATCGATCAACTCACTACCCTCACAACTTGTCTTGAAGGGAAATGATTTGCACTTTCTCTAACTGATCACCTTCTAAGTATCCAACAACTAGCTCGAGTATGAGCCCAATATAGTGGGGGCCTGTTGGCATCCAAAGTTTTGGGTTCAGTTTTGTATGTGCGCACAAACGGACTTGTGTGCGCTCATTCCATAATTTTTCATGGGCCTAAGGAAATGTGCGAGGAATGACATAGAGTGTGCACCAAACTGATTTTTTTCAGTAGTGCACCAAGATTAAAGACTACAAAGTACACATCAGTTCGAGTTTGTTAGTTGCGTTGGAAAACAAGAAGATGCCTGCCATAATAAAGAAATGAACCATCATGAAATCTCCCCGAATGATTATTTCCAACAACATACAAAGACGTGGGACGACCAGAGAACAAGTTGGTCAGGTAGTTAAAATTTCCCTTGATGTCAAAAGTCTACGTGGAGTGCTGGTAGGCACCAAAAGCCTGCGAGGCAATTTTATAGGACAAACGAGTGGAGCAGAGTAGAAAGAGACAATTCTCCCCAACAAAGAAAGCTATAAAATGAAGCTTTAACATCAGAAATAGAGTTAGAGTTTTTAAGAAGGCTTAGTGTGATAGTTGGTGAGCATATTGAGACATTGAGAGCATTGAGCCTTAAATATGGAGCTGACTTGGACCATGTTGTATTGTTGTAATGCTTTGAATATAGTTTTGTGTATATTCTATGTTTGAGTTTTAAGCAAGGGTGCATAACACAACAAGTTGTAGTTCTGAGGTTTTATATAGCATAAATACGATGTTCTATGGGTGTTATATGTATCTGTCCTGCACAATGTATATCTATGATGTGATGGAATGATTCCAATAATAAATATATGATAGTTCTCATCCTTTATGTGTCTGGTATGCAAGAGTTGAACATGTGTATGTATTGTTTTAATTTTTAGTCTTAATAGTTTATCAGATACAAGTTACATGGATGTCAATCACAGTGACTTTTCATGTGTTTAAGCCTTCATCCCTGTCACAAGACCTTATGGTCTCTGTGATCCTCTTTACATCTCGGGTGAGACCTTCCTCGACCTTGGCTGAGGATTGATATGCCGATGCTTTGGGGTTTTCGTTGGACAACTTTGGATGAACCTTGGGTCTAAAAATCCCCAGTGTTAAGAAGGACGGGACGTATGCAAGCATGGACCGAAAGCACCCAACAAAGTTGATACAATTGAGTCTTGGTTGAGGTCAATTCAAGATCTTGTTAGGGACCTAACCCCTCATGAAGATATAATAATATATTTTCCATGTAATAAAGGATGACATTAGTTAATAATGACTAAACATATTTTCAATGTAATATATACTGACATTAGTTAGTAAGGCTTATTTAATAAACGCGAACAAGTCAATGTAAGAAGACCTAATAGAAGCTTCTACTTCTAGAATGATATTCCTCTAGAATGTTCTTTAGAATATAGAATTAGTATAAATAAGAGTAGGAGGCATGATAAAGTTTTTCTCGAGAATTATTGTAATAGAGTTCTGCTCTATTGGAGGTCTCCCTCTTGAAGAGGCAAGTGAACATTGTTTTCTTTTAATAAAGGTATTATTTATGGTATTGCTCTTCTCAATATTTTGTTCCATTGATATCTATTGAATATTCTTGTTTATGAATATTATATTACATATGGTACCTTACAAGTGGTATCAGAGCACTTTCCTTGGCATGAATTGTGGTTATTTTTTTTTTCTAGGGTAGAGAGGTGTACTGTCGACGTCTTTAAAGAACATAGATATGTCATTCAGTGGGTAAAACTGTGGTGGGGAAGAATACATGTAGGTGATACAAACGGTTTCACGAGGTTTCCTAGAAATAAAACGTGTCTCCCTTGTTGGAAACCTATGTAACCCCTGTTGGTACCCCTCGAGTAGTACTGCATCAGAAAAAATCTATATATGTCCATCACTCTCACGTAACGACACATATATAGGGAGTCCCCTAGATCTCCTAAAATCATCCCTAGATCAACCGAATGGCCATCTAACTGCTAAAGTGCCACCGAGAACAACACTTGGGTAGATACTCTCTAGTACCTGGGTAATTAGATAGTCCGACTAAGGGTACGGTGAAGCCTCCTTGGTGCCCTGAGATATTGGGACGATTACTACTGTTCGATCCCACACATATATTAGAGAGCTATAGCACAAGGAAAACCCTTTTCCACAGGAACCGTACAAACCCTAACCCGGGGGGGGGGGAACATGCCAGACAAGGAACAAAAATGATATTTTGGTTGTGCAACCTTGCCTTCTGCATTCTCGTTGCAAAATTACTACACATTTTTTCCTGTTAAGAATTTGGGCATTTCGACACTCTAGTATTATTTAGGTCAGAGTATAACTCTGCAGGAGTAAAAAAAAAGTCCGGATCCTGCTTGCATCCTTATTTGAGACCTATATTATTGGATTCCCCTTTTCATCATGATCGTTGTGATACATATAATTTTTAAATCTCTTTTTTTTTTACCCCGTGGACCCATACCCTTCCCAACACCAATATTTCCCACTTATCCCATTGGTTTTATCTCGTTTCCCTAGTCGTAGTGGTATATATCACTTATCTACTATTTTGTCCATGGGAACACCCCTCTTCCCCTCATGGCTCCCACCCACCAAGAAGAAACCAATCTGAAATTGAATAATGACCTTACATCCCTTCAGACCCAAGTGAATATTGACATTCCTACCATTCATGCCAAAATGGACTACATTTAGGAACAACTAGGTAACCAAATTGCTTAAGTCAATTCCACTCTCCAACAATTCATGAACAAATTCCAGGGTCCTTCCTCCTCTGACCCACCTCTCTATACTGAAGATGTTGACTCCAACCGACCTCTACACTCTCATTCCAACTCCCTACCTCATGACCCCCGTCTTCCCAGAGTTGAGGTGAACAAATTTGTTGGCTTGGATCCAATCGCCCGAGTCACTCAAATGGAACACTATTTCTCCCTACATGTCATCATTGATGAGTTGATCAAGCTTCGTTACAAAATTCTCTATTTTGATCCGGAATGATGAAAATGGTGACAATGGCATAGAAATGCACATTAAGGGTATGTTGCTTGGTCACAGTTTGTTGCTAAGTTGTATGCATGCATTGACATGGACACCCACCATTTAGGACATTTGACCAAGTTAAAATAGTTTGGAGCAATGGAAGATTTTATTGCTGCCTTTGAGCACTTGCATTTTCGAACGAAGGGAATAAATAATGTTTTTTTCAAGGAAGGTTTTATCAGTGGTCTCAAGGATGAAATATGATCTCAGGCTATAATGGCTCACCCATAGAATTGGTTGGAAGCAACTAAACGTGCCAAGGAGGCACAACAAGTCATCTTGGTCTAGAGCCAAAAATCCACTTTTGTTCCCCACCCTAAACCCACCACCCCTGCCCCTCAGGCCACTCCTCTCAAGGTCCAAAAATTAACACATGCATAAATGGCTAAACACCAACTCAAGGGTCGTTGTTATAATTGTGATGAAAAATACTTTCCAGGGCATAAGTGTAAAGAACAAACTTTTTTTATGGCCATTTCAAAGGATGTTTTTGATGAGGATGTTGAGATTTCTCTTCAAGTCGAGCTACCCCAAACAGATAATATTTTTCCGCCCTCTAATCCTCCCGAAGTTTATCCACTGATTTCGTTGAATGCTCTCACTAGTTTTTCTACTCCCCAAACCCTCAATTGATTGGTTATATTAAGCACATGAAAGTCATCATCCTGGTTGACAGTGGAAACACTCATAATTTCATTCATCGTTGCCTTGCTCAAGAAGTAAATTTCTATATCCATGTTGTCAACAATTTTCAAATCATGATTGCCAATGGTGGTTCCATGAAATGTGGGGGCATTGTGAAAATGTGCACCTACAAATTGGTCAATATAACCTGAAATCTCACATGTTTTCTATTGACATGGGTGGTTGTGACATTGTGCTTGGTATTGCATGGTTACACCTTCTTGGCCCCATAACCATTAATTTTAAGGATTTAACCATGCAATTCCAACAGGAAGGACAACAACATAAATTTCAAGGAATTACAACAGGGTCTTTGGAGATCATCAGTTCCCATCGCATGGAAAAGTTACTCGAAAAAGGTAATTCTTCAATCATTTCCCAAATCCATTCCATTCAAGTAGTTGAGACACCCACAATACACCCCGACCTTCAAGCTATCCTTTCTCTACATCCCACTATTTTCCAAACTCCCCAAGGCCTTCCCCTTTCCCGAGGAGACCATGACCATTCCATTCCTTTAATTTTGGGCAATCTTCCTCCCAATGTTCTCCCTTATCGTCATCCCTTTTCTAAAACAATGAAATTGAGAAAATTTTCCAAGAATTGCTCGAAGTGGGTGTTATCCATCCCAGTACCAACCCTTATTCTTCCCCTGTTGTCATGGTCCTCAAGAAGGAAGGTACTTGGTGCATGTGTCCTGATTTTTGTGCCCTTAACAAACTTATATTCAAAGAAAAAATTCCCATTCTTGTCATAGATGACCTTTTGGATGAACTCAGTGGGTCTCAATACTTTTCCAAAATTGACCTTTGTTCGGGCTACCACCATATAAATATGAAAGAGGAAGACATCCCCAAGACTACATTTCACACTCATGAGGGCCACTATGAGTTCTTGGTCATGCCCTTTGGTCTCTGTAACACCCCCTCCACTTTTCAAAGTCTCATTAGTCATGTTTTTCATCCTTTCCTCCATGATTTTGTGTTAGCTTTGTTTGATGATATTCTCATATATAGTAAAACATGGCCAACCCATCTCGTCCATGTAGATCAAATTATCCATCTCCTCTTCAAGCACCAAATTTTCCTGAAACAGTCTAAATGCGCTTTTGGCACCTATGAATTTGAGTACCCAGGTCATATTGTTGGCAAGGATGGTGTAAGGGTGGATCCCAAGAAAATTGAAGCTATGCAAAATTGGTCTCGCCCTAAAAATCTTAAAAATATGCATGGTTTCTTGGGTTTAAAGGGCTATTATCGCAAGTTTGTTCAGAATTATGGAAAAAAATGTGACTTATCTCACAACTCTCTTTAAAAAGAATTCTTTCAGTTGGACTCCAACAACTGACCAATCCTTCCAAGCCTTGAAATAATCTATGTGCACTACTCTTGTACTGACCCTACCTAACTTCACCAAGACCTTTGTTCTGGAATGGGACGCAACAAGGCGAGGAATCAGGGCAATCCTCATGCAAGATGGATGACCTTTGTCTTTCACTAGAAAACAATTTCCGGACTGACATTTGGGCCAATCGATTTATGAAAATGAAATGTTGGCTATTTTGCATACAGTGGATCTCTGGTGCCTTTATCTATTGGGACAACGCTTCCACATTAAAACAAATCATCAAAGCCTGAAGTACTTCCTAGAACAAATAATTTCATCCTCGGAGCAACATAAATAGGGGACGAAGTTGTTTGTATATGATTATGAGATTGTTTACAAGAAGGGAAAAGAAAATGTGGTGACCAATGCTCTTTCTAGGAAATATGAAGAAGAACAGTCCCTCTTTTCCCTCTCATTCATTGTTATTGATTGGCTCGAGGCTATTCGACAGGAATGGTTGCAAGACCCCAAAATTTCCAGTCTAATCCAAAAAAATCAACATGATCCCCAAGCTACTCCAGGGTACTATGGACACAATGAAGAGTTCCACTATAAAGGTCGTTTGTATTTAAGCAAACAGTCAGCCCTTAAATCCAAGGTTCTCTTTGAGTTTCATGCTTCATATGCAGTAGGCCATTCAAGTTTTACTAAAACTTATGAACGGATCAAATTATCTTTCTTATGGGATGGTATGAAACAAAACATCCACACCTTTGTAGACGAATGTGATACATGTCAACACAATAAGGGCGAATCTATTAAACCTTCTGGTACACTCCAACCACTTATGATACCACCGAATTTTTGGATTGATATTTCTATGGATTTCATTGTTGGCTTATCCAAATTAAGAAATAAGTCAATCATCATGGTGGTAGTGGATCGTCTTTCCAAATATGCTCATTTTTCTGCTCTTCAACACATGTTAACAACATCCAAAATTGCTCAATTTTTAATAGATAATACCTTCAAACTCCATGGAATGCCTCATTCTATTGTTTTTGACCGTGATCCCACTTTTACCAATAATTTATGACAAGAATTATTCAAGCTCCAGGGAACTAAATTGCATTCTAGCACAACCTATCATCCCCAAACTGATGGCCAAACGGAAGCGGTCAACAAGTGTTCGGAAACATATTTGAGGTGTTTTGCATCTGACAGACAACATTAGTGGGTTCAGTGGTTACCACTAGCTGAATGGTGATACAACACCTCTTAATATACTGCCACTCACATGGTTCATTTTGAATTTGTCTATGACCATAATCCTCCATCAGTTCTCCCATACATGTTGGGTGTCTCCAAGGTTCAGGAGGTTGATCACAATCTTACCGTCCACATGACCATTCTTCGTACTCTCAAAGAAACTTTGGTAATGGCTCAAAACTGCATGAAACAATAAACAGATCAAGATCATTCTGAATGTCAATTTTTTGAAGGAGATCAAGTGTTTCTCCATCTCCAATCGTACAAGAAGACTTCACTCAGAGCCCAACAGTGTCAGAAACTTGCACCAAAATTTTATGGTCCTTATCCTATTCTCAAACGCGTGGGGCTAGTGGCCTATCAACTAGCTTTTCCTAGTCACTCCAAGATATATCTTTTTTTTCATGTCTCATCTTCAAAGAAAGTGATTGGAACCAAATGCCACACCCAGACCAACCTACCAGAGTTGGATGAAGAAGGTTCCATTTGGTTGCATCCACAAGCAATATTGGACCAACAAGAGCGTCATCTCCATTAGCACACCATCCATGAAGTTTTGGTTCACTAGAAGGATACTCCACCAAAAGATGCCACCTGGGAACCAACTACCATTCTGCAATAATTTCCTCATCTTAAGTCTTGAGGACAAGGTTGTTTTTTAAAGGGGAGGGAATGTGAGGGACATAATCCCTCACATATATAGAATAATATTTTTTCCATGTAACAAAGGCCGACATTAGTTAATAAGACCTAAATATATTTTCCATGTAATAAAGGTCAATATTAGTTAGTAAGGCCTATTTAATAAATGTGAACAAGTCAATATAAGAAGACCTAATAGAAGCTTTCGCTTCTAGAAAGATCTTCCTCTATAATTGATCCGGATTTATGTAGGAACACAATGAAATACAAAAATACACATAAACGCAGAGATGCAGCGGAAATAAGACTTCATTTCATTAATAACAAATGACTGAAATATGCTTACAGACAGAATGGAAATAAACTAGCTAGGGCGCTGGTAGCTTATCTCTGAGAAGAGATGTGGCTGCTACTCACATCCGTGAGAAGATGATTACAATGAGGCTCTAGAGGCCTTTTTACAATAGACAAGAATGCCAAAAGTCATAGACATCCAAAAAACCTAACCCTAGGAGATGAAGTGCCAAAAGTCATGTGGGCCTCATTTGGGTAAGTTAGTACATCAACTTCCCGGGGTCGTAACTTTTGCATACGATCTCCGTTTTAGGCGTGTGATAGCTCATTGGAAAGGTATCGTCTAGGAGATTCATTTTGGGGGATCAATTATGCTTTCATCTATCATTGAGAACCTCGATCTCAAAAAACCTTCATTTAGGCCCTCAAAATGGCTCCGGAAGTTAAAACCTGCTAAAAATAGTAAATTGCCAAAATTGTCAGAAAACTGTTTTGAGCCAGTCGGAAAAGGTGGGTGGCCACCGATATCCACCTGGATCAATCCTCCCTCCTTAGGAAGCAATGGTCCCCATTGCGTTG
>ML801677.1:131986-152620 GCA_009831015.1 Picea engelmannii
AAAAAACCTAACCCTAGGAGATGAAGCGCCAAAAGTCATGTGGGCCCCGTTTGGGTAAGTTAGTACATCAACTTCCCGGGGTCGTAACTTTTGCATACGATCTCCGTTTTAGGCGTGTGATAGCTCGTTGGAAAGGTATCGTCCAGGAGATTCATTTTGGGGGATAAATTATTCCTTCAACTATCATTGAGAACCTCAATCTCAAAAAACCTTCATTTAGGCCCTCAAAATGGCCCCGGAAGTTAAAACCTGCTAAAAATAGTAAATTGCCAAAATTGCCAGAAAACTGTTTTGAGCCAGTCAGAAAAGGTGGGTGGCCACCGATATCCACTTGGATCAATAATGTTCTTTAGAAGATAGAATTAGTATAAATAAGAGTAGGAGGCATGATAAAACTTGTGTGTGTGCTTGCTTGCTGTGTAATATTACAACAATGTGCTTCACATTATGATGCATAGAAGGAACATATTACTACAGTTGATGACACAAGAACTATTTTCTTGATTGCCATTGAGTCCATTGCTCAGATAATTCCCTTTTATGACCCTGCTGCTGAGGAATTCCTTGAAGAAGATCCCCTTCCTGATAGGTACCAGTCGCTACCCCAATTGGAAAAGGAGAAGCTATTGGGTAAATTATTACCTGCAAATACCCCACTACCTTCTAGCTCTCCTCCATATGATTCATATATTTTATCAGACTTAGCTAGATATGTATTTCCATGATCTGTCATATATTGGGTTATGAACACAATAATATTGTAAACAAAGCTAGTTTGGGTTTATTTACAACTTTCTGTGCTACATAATCAATGACCCTCATCAAATATGATTATGCTGAGTTTTTGGCTATGGTTATCAACTATCAATTGAACACATGTGCCTCTGCTAAATCTTTTAGATACCAGTACTACTTGTTACATTTGATATTGTTTAATAATGTTGCATAATTTCAGAGATTACGAGTGAAGGTATTGGATGACACACCTAGTCTTAAGCATGTGATGGAATGGACCGATGAGATGAGGACGAAGGAGAAAAACCAAGATTTCAATACATATGTTGATAAATATATGAGTGATGTATATACTCTGAGTCAAAGGGTTCAATGTCCTAGAATGTTCAACGAATTGAAGAAGTTGCTCCAACTAACTAAGGAAATCAGTACAAGTGATTGGTATCTCTTTGAAAACTACACCTTAATTAGGGTTTATGGTTTTGAGGGAGAACCATATAATTTGCTAGTATTGTTGACTCCAAGAATTTTTTCCTTAGAATATATTAGGTAGAGAATGATATCAGACCATCTACATTTTGCACAACATAAACATTTAGTCACATTAAGAACTAATCAATAATTTTGTAGCAGTTGGTTTGAGCACATGCAAAGAGCATTCATGATGAGCATTGAACATGAAAATTTTGCAGCGGTTGAAGGCATTCAAGAAAGAGACGTCATATGATAGACACAAACATAATAGATTAAAAGGTAAGATGATGACACAAGAACATTTGAATTGATTGATCCCCTTGGTAGAAGGGTTTCATAATAGTTCCCCTGATCGTGACAAAAAAATAGAGGAATGGTAGAATTGGTTGATGTCGCAGACCCTCGTTGATTCCATAAAAAGAGCCCCCACATGATAGCAGAAGGATAGGTGTTCAATTGATAGTTGATAAAGATGGAATTTGGTAAATATGGAAGTTGGTAACCCATTACAACAATGTGCTTCACATTATAATTCATAGAAGGAACATATTACCATAGTTGATGGCACAAGAATTATTTGCTCGATTTCCATGAAGTCCATTGCTCAAGTAATTCCCTTTTATGGCCCTGCTACTATGGAATTCCTTGACAAAGATCACCTTCCTGATAGGTACCAGTCACTACCCCAATTTTAGATGGAGAATTTGTTGCGTAAATTATTAACTGCAAATACCCCATTACCTTGATATCAAAGCATCTACATTTTACATGGCATAAAAAATCAGTCACACTAAGCATTGATCAAGAATTTTGTAGCAGTTTATTTGAGCACATGCAAAGAGCATTCGTGATGAGCATTGAACATGAAAAATTTGTAGTAGTTGAAGGCATTCAATAAAGATACATCATATCACATACACAAACATAGGAGCTTAAAAGACAAGATGATGACACAAGAACATTTTAATTGATTGAGCCCCTTGGTAGAAGAGTTGCATAAAAATTCCCATGGTCGTGAAAAAAAATAAAGGAATGGTAGAATTGGCTAATGTCCCAGACCCTCGTTGATTCCATAAAAAGAGCCCCCAGGAGCACTAGTTCGCTGAAGCATCCCTCGAGAGAACCTTGACAGTTCATGTGAGGAATAGACTATGCAGTTGGTAGTAGGAAGTAATGGGAACCCTTAAAATACCAGAGAATGTTGAAAGCATGGAGATCGATGAGTCAATATATGTGATATGTAGTCACCCAGAGCCATTGGAATCCAATCACAGTAAACCTTGTATACGCGTATCTTCCTATACAAATGATAGTTGTTGCAGCGGATTTACCTATGCAAACCGATATGCATGGTTCATGCACAGTGAGGATACTTCTATAGGAGTAGAGACTCAGGATGTTGTTGCACACCTACTCAGAGCAATCAAGAATTTGAGTGTGGGGAAAATATTGGGAGGCCTTTTAGGCCCTTGTAATAGTCATCACATACTAAGACATTAGACATTATCATACATTATACATAAGTGAATATATGAATATATATAAATGATAAGTGAATAAAGAGAACATAACGAAGGATTAGTTGGAGTGGGTACAACCATTCCAACTGTTCCAACCATATGTTTAATGTGTAAGGACTCATGAAGAAGGAATACAAACTCGATTGGTTAACCTTCACACAAATATTTCTTGAGTATCGTGTGTGTGCTTATGTGTTTTCCCTAATGTAGTCTCTTTGTAAATGTGTGTAATCTAGAAGATTACAACAATGCACTTCACATTATGATGCATAGAAGGAACATATTACCACAACTGATGGCACATGAATGATTTGCTTGATTCCCAGAGAGTTCATTGCTCAGATACTTCCCTTTTATGACCCTGCTTGTAAAATACCTTGTGTATATTCAATACCATTAATTATTAGTTAAATCATTAATGTAATAATTCTTACTTTTAATGTAAAGTCACGTCTTTTTAGACAAAAAGACGTGACTCTACTCATGTACGTGTATTTATACACGTTGTTGTACATTTGAATAAGCAACAAATAATAAATTTATTAAATATTAAATATATATTTTATATATCAAGTATTGAGCTTCCAAGTGATATATCTTCCTTTAGAACCCCTTGGGCTAGAGGACGTGAGGCCTCTGAATTGTTGTTACGATGCCCAAATTTTTGTATTTGGAAAAGAGACGCATAAAAAGTTGGAAGATGTGAAATTGTTTATTGTTGGGGCTGGTGCTCTGGGATGTGAGCTTCTAAAGAACTTATCCCTCATGGGAGCCTCCTGTGGGAGCCAGGAAAAGATGATTACAACGAATGATGACATTATTGAGAAGAATAATATTAGCAGACAATTGCTCTCTCAGGATTGGAATATTTGGCAGGAAAAGTAAAAAATGGAAGCATCAACAACCACTGCAATCAACCCACGTTTATAGGTTGAAGAATTGCAAGATCATGTGAGCCTAGATACCCAAGATGTCTTTGGAAAATCCTTTTGGACAACAAGGTTGATGTTGTTTTAAATTCTTTGGATAATGTCAATGCCAGGATGTATGTAGATTCAAGGTGTCTTTACTTCCAGAATCTATTGCTAGAATCTGGAACTTCGAGAACCAAGTGAAACACCAAAATGGTTATCCATCACCTGAATGAGAACTATGGAGCATCATAAGATCCCCCTAAAAAGCAGGCACCCATGTGTATGCTTCACTCATTTCCACATAATATTCACCATTGTCTCACGTGGGCAAGGAATGAATTTGAAGATCTCTTAGATAAAACTCCAGCTGAAGCAAATGCTTTTCTTTCCAAATAAGAATAATGCATTGCAACAATCAAATATGTAGGGAATGCTCAGGCCTGACAACTTCTGAAGTCCATTGTCGATTTTTTGGTTTCACAAAGATGTCTCACATTTGAAGATTGCCTCTCTTGGGGTAAAATAAAGTCTGAGGATAATGATTATTTGTTGAAGGTGGAAGAAATTTTGAAACGTGAGGACATAAGTGCCCATTATTTACACTCAATCAACCAACAAAAGCTATTGGAGATTGTACAAAATGAACTACTTTAATATAGGAAAATATAACCTTTCAATGATGTGCAGGCTATTTTGTAGAGTACCTAATGACCTGGAAACAAGATTCGTCTTTACGTATGCTTCCAGGGAAAAGCTTATTTTTAGGAGGGATGACTTGTAATATACCTTGTGTATATTACAATGACATTAATTATTAGTTAAATCATTATTGTAATAATTATTATTTTTAATGTAAAGTCGCGTCTTTTTAGACAAAAAGACGCGACTCTATTCATGTACCTATATTTATACACGTTGTTGTACATTTGAATAATAAACAAATAATAAATTTATTAAATATTAAATATATATTTTATATATCAAGTATTAAGCTTCCATCGCTGCTAAGGAACCCCTTGACGAAGATCACCTTCCTGATAGGTACTAGTCGCTACCCCAATTGGAAAAGGAGAAATTATTGGGTAAATTGTTACTTGCAAATACCCCACTACCTTCCAGCTCTCCTCCATATGATTCATCTATTTTCTCAAACGTAGCTAGATAGGATATTACCATGATCTGTCATATTTTGGGTTATGAACACGATAATACTGTAGATGAAGCTATTTTGGGTTTATTCACAACTTTTTGCGCTACATAATCAATGACCCTCATCAAATATGATTATGTTGAGTTTTTGGATGTGGTTATCAACTATCAATTGAACACCTATCCTTTTGCTAAATCTTTAAGATACCAATACTACTTGTTACATTTGATATTGTTCAATAATGTCTCATACTTTCATATATTACGATTGAAGGTAATTGATGACACAACTAATCTTAAGCCTATGATGGAATGGACTGATGAGATGAGGATAAGGAGAAAAACCAAGGTTTCAATACATATGTTGAAAAATATTTGAGTGATGTATATACTCTGATTCAAAGGGTTCAACTTCCTAGAATGTTCAATGACTTGAAGAAATTGCTCCAACTAACTAAGGAAATTAATACATGTGATTGGTATCTCTCTGAAAATTACACCTTAATTAGGGTTTATGGTTTTGAGGGAGAACCATATAAGTTGCCAATATTCTTGACTCCACGGATATTTGACTTGGAATATATTAGGTAGAGAATGATATCATACCATCTATATTTTGCATAGCATAAACAATCAGTCACATTCAAACTTCCAAATGAAGTAGGTCCATTTCAAGTTAAGCTGAGGACTGCGCTCAATTTTGTTGAGTACATGTTGCAGAAGTTTGACTTTGAGAAGGAAAACAACTAGGTATATGATCCACAAGGAATCATTGCAGCCAAGAGGCCTACATATAAGCGCCACCTTGACCCTATGATAGAAAGCACTACTAATTTGGATTCATGGAAGAAATGAAACAGATCTTGCTGGCACAAGTACAAAATTCACCAGCAAATAGATCAAAATTCCACAAAATCCTTAGAGACTTCTCAAAAGCATGAAGTATCGTTGGGAAAGAGGACTTTCTCGGACTTGAAATATGAAATGGAGATTGATGAACATATAAACAAAAGGTCTAAGAAAGAGGAGGGAATAGAAACATAGGACACCATCACATATATTGTGGATAAAGGCAAAAGTGTACTTAAATTAGTAGAGGGATCTAATGAAGAGGGGTTTTCCTCTACTTTAAAGGCTCCTCCCCCTTTTACCATACACTATTATCCATCAACCCTAATGTCAGTTGGGTAAGCCATGTTTGCTACTTCAGGGGGATCTTCTCAGGGTCAACCCTCTTTCTTTAATTATTATTTTGATATCAGAAGAAGTAATCAGGACATCAAGAGGGAATTATGTCCTCTACTGAATTCTCAGACTAAATTACTTTTGACCATGGACTATAAGGAAAATGTGTTGAAATTGGAAGTGTTAGAGTCGAAAGTACCTAAACCTTGTACACATGCATATTATAAATCCACTAAGTTCAATTTTCCTCTGAAAAATGTTCAACCTGGAGACATGGTTGAGTTACATAGATAGACTAGTGAAATGATGTATAGAGGAGTATTTTAGTCCTCTTCGAGTGAGAAAAATATGACGGAATTGGAACAAAAGATTGAGAAGAAATTGAAGCATGAAAGAACATCAGTGAGAGCCGAGGAAATTTAGACAACTGACTTAGAGAATAATATTATTTCTTTAATTGTAGATCCTGAGAATCCTAAAGTTGTGGGAGATTTGATGAGCAAGAAAGACAATGAAATCAAAATACTAAAGAATAAACTCAATATATCAAATATTCAACATGTATAGACCCCTGAGCTACAAGCTAGCTATGATGAGAATGAGCAGTTGTACCAATCACTTGTTGAGAGACAACATACCGTGGAGATATTGCAGGTAGAAAACAATTCTCTGACTGAACAACTAGAAAATGCCTTACAGTAAGCGAAAGATCCTAAGGTACCAGTCATATCTTTAGATGTTGATGAGGGTATGGCCAAAGTCATGTCAAATTTGAGTGTGAAGGAAGTAGATCTTATTTCACTCACAAATAAGCTCAAATTCAGTTTAGCCAAAATTGCAAAGTTACAAAAACAAGCCAAGAGTAGGGTGGTACTCTTACAACAAATTGACACTGCAAAGGAGCAGGTTAAATAGGAATTTGATAAGATGAGACAAAGGGTTACTAGTAAAGCAATGTTGAAGGGAGCCAAACATATGGTTCGGGATCATATAACATCACTGATTTTCAAGAATTGGGATTAGTTTAAGCTAATGCAAGATGAATATGATTTTATTGTTGGAGTCGCTAAATAAATCAAGATTATAGCCACATAATTGTCAAATAAACCAAAGGTGGTTGAGGAGTTAATTAAGTTCATGAATAACAGATCTAAGGAGCTTAATATTTTAAATATAGAATATAGAACTAGTCTTGTAATGGAGGCCAAGAAGGTTTTGGCTATGAAGCAACTCATGCAGAGCATAGAGCGCAAGGTACATGAGCTGACTAGGGAGATATATTCATTTAAGAAGATTTTCAAGGAAGTAATAAGTTTTGGGTTGTTGGGTTTGTGGGATGGTGTTAGAGACCTTTATCCAGAGAAAAATTATAAGAAACGTCTAGATAACAAAAGAAATGATGATAGTAGGTTCACCAAGCTGGAAGGAACTCTGAAGGGATATGATGTAATGGATATGCTAGCAAGATATTTTGTATTATTATGCACTCTTAGATTTATCTTTAAAAATATTCCTCCATCATCATATGAAAAGTTCACAGATTTGGATGAAATGAGAAGAAACCTCAAACCACTGGAATATCCTATGGGCAATCTATGGAAAAATATGTGTAGGTATCTTAAAGTACAAATACCAAGACAAGGACAGACAGGCCAGACAAGTGGAACACACCCAACACATCCTTAAATTGATTTTGGGTTGTGAATAATTTTTATAAATATGAAAAATATTTTTGTTAAATAAATCAAACCACACAAGGACCAAGAAGTAGTATCAAGAAATTGTTCATCAGTTTCACGAGAGCTTCACCCCGTTGACCAATATCTTATCACATTCATTCATAAAAGGGTTTTTTTAACTATGAAAAACAAAGTCAATATATTGTAGGTATTGGGGGAGGGGATGTGGGGTCTCAAGGGGTTTATAGGTATTGAGGGTATAAAAAGGGGTATATAGTTAAAATAGGAGTTTATTTTATTGAAAATATGTATTGGGAGGGGGGTTCAATAAAACGATTTTGGGAGGTATTTATCAATATCTACTGAAAATAGGGGTATTCTATAATATTCCATGAACGCGCGCACTATGCCACATATTCACTAAGTGAAGACCCCATAAGAAATTTAAAGAAACAAGAAGTGGTTTTCACATAAATGAACAACTATAAATCAGTCTTGAGGCTTGTTAGCTCAATTTTTTATTAGTAGACGGAGAGGAGAAGAGTATCTGAACCTCAAAGTCTAAAGATCAGTCAATCTCAAGCAAAAAGACAGATTATGAGAGGGAAACCATTTGAGTTGTAGGAATTCAATGTTTTTCTATTGTATTAGTCTATAACTATCATCTTTTCTTCTCCATTGTAACATATCTATCTTTCCCATGTCTGTAACGTACTCTGAAACATATTAGTAAAATATTTCAATGACATTGTGACTCCATATATGTGGTAAATGTGTTTGGATTCATTAATGGATGAGATTGATTTTAGACCTTGACTAGTCTTGTTTCATTTACTTGTTTGAAATATTCATATGGATGCAATCTCTTTTATGTGAATGTATCAAGCAATGAGCTGTCCAAATGTATGTAATTAAACTCAAAGTGCATAATTTTTATCACTGTTGAATTCTTGAATGCTCAACACGTTTTTCTTCACATAAATCCTTGTAAGATTTATCTGATTTGGATACCTTGCATGTGCACCATTCTTCCAGACAGTCATTTATTATTTTACCATATTAATTCTGATACACATAAGAGAAGTTGTCCTTATTAGTTGAAGGCATGCCTAATCATCATGTCTGGAAGGTGAAGGATCTGTGAAAAAATAACAATTATGCATATCGCCCTGGATCAAACAAGGTAGCTTTAAAACCCTTTTTTTGAGTTTTGACTCCAAGGTTCCTTAGCATCGTTCCACTGACATCCATGAACATCTCGAGGACTAACACAACTATCAAGGAGATCCCTACATTGGAGCCCCTTTTTGAAGACTAAGATGTGGAACCCAACTTGACAATGAGTTGGAAGGTGTGCTTGGGGATTTATTGTGGCCCGATTTTAACTAAACATTGGCGCAGAGCAGTGTTCCACAAAAGACAAGTTGCAGAGAACATGAAGTCATAGAAGCTTGAGTATGTGGAACAATAGAAGTCTAAGTATCTCGAGTCCAAAGAAACCTTTCGTAAACCCTTTGTGCCCAGTTTCTTCAAGCCTCTACACATCATCTTCCTAAAAGGCACATACATTTTGTGTAAGTGTGGTACCATTAACAAATTCTCTAGTATATTTGGAAATATTTTGTAAACACCTATACATCTTATATATATGAGCACTGTTATGTAATGAGAGAGATGCTAGTTATTCTGAGAGAGTCTTGAGAGTTAGTTGGTTAGTTGTAAATTAGAGAGTTCCAAAGTCGTGCAATGATGAGATGTAATTCTTAACATGTGAATACAGTGGAACATTGTTTTGCTCATGTTATGTGCTTGTGGCTCATTTGGATGATGTGTACATTATTATCCTTGATGTGAGTGATTTACATTTTGTTAGCTTGCAAGAATGTGATTAAATGATCACTAGTGGATTACACACCTCCACTAAATCTTTAATAAATTGTGCACTATTAACATGACAAATATCATATGCACCTTGAGTAAGACCCTTTTCCTTTGGAAGCTTGAATATGTCGATGTATTTGAACAACTTTTGCAGAACCCGTGTCAATGATAGAGCCAACGTGCAATGCGTACTTAGTGCATTAAATTCCTTTGAATTGAACTCAACCTCCCAATCAAATGTAAATATTTTAATATAATAACCATTTTTGTTTTCAATTATAATTTTAAATTCACAAACCAACCAAATGTTTCCCTTATTTTTCAAGAAATAGATCCATGTCTTCCTAGAATAATTCTCTCTAAATGTTAAAAATAAAGAAGATTTACCAATGCTTGGTATCAACTTGGAGTCACAAATATCTTAATGAACTAGCAATATTGGTTGTGGAGCCTACCATGATTTTCCCACTAGAAATTTATTTCTATGTTGTTTCCATAGTACACAACCATAACAAACCTCTAAATTTACTTCGATCTTGAGAAAGCCATGAACCATATTTTTCATGTGTAACAAATTAGTGCATTGAAACTTAAATGATCATAGTGCCAATGCCATAGTGAATCATTGGCTTCCATTGTGTCTTTCAAAACATTACAATGGGTTGTATGCATCATCCTTGAAAGCATTCTATTTTTGTCGTTATGGGAATCATTGCCACCAACTTTTCACTATGATTTTTATAAAAAAATTCACAAGCTCCATTAGCAAACAATTCTTTATATTTTTTCTCAACTAACCCTTTGACACTCAAAAGATTGTTCTTCATACCAAATACAAACAAGGTATTTTAAATATTTTTTTACCACCTTGTCATCTCCAACTCCACTTCACTTTTCACTGTTTTATCAATTTTCACTAAAAAATATTTGTTTCCCATCATCTAATTGGAGCAATCGGGGTCAAGGAACCAAACATCACCTGTCACCTTCCATGCCATGTGACACATAAACATATTAGATGTGGAATGCTTCAATTCATCATGGATGAAATTAGCTTTCTTGTATTGTATGTAACTCTACTTCAAACTACACCTCATCTCCAAATGACCAAATTTTTCATGATAATGGTATTGGATATGCCACTTATCTAAATTTACCATGTCCATAGCATCCTCCTCTTCCTCTTTTATAATTTGATAAGTCCCCCTCTCTCTTGGGGACTTTTAGTGTTGTTGTTTTCTTCTCCAACTTCAACCTTCATTGCAAATGTTTGTTCTAAACTTTTTGTAATTTTATCCAATCTACTTTGATGAGATGATAATGATTTCATTAGATGATCCAACTTCATTGTTGTCGGATTCTTGCTTTCTAATATTGCAATTACCACTGAATTACATTTCATTGATAAAGATCTTAGTACGTTTTCACATATTTATTTGATATGTAATGGTCTGTCCATAGTTGCATCACCAATTAATAACACCTTTCACTTGAACATAAAAGTCAAATATCTTCTCAACGTCCTTCATTTGAAGTTTTTCAAATTCTCTCCACAAATTTCACAATGAACCAATTTACCTTTATATGTGCCTTAATAAGCAACCTACAATATGTTCCAAGTTTCCTTGGCATTTTTTGTTGCAACGATTATAAGAAAAAAATGCTCAAATCTATAACGCTTTGGATTTAAAAACATGGCTAAGGCATCCTCCACTTCTTTCTTCTCATTCCTTTATGGTGTTGTCAATGTATTTGAATCTCAAGGCTCATCATACCATGCTTGAACTATATCCCATGCATCTTTTAAACCCATCAAAGCTTGCATTTTATTTTCGAGTATGCATAATGATCTCCATTAAATGGAAGAAACGATAGTGAAGAATTTGTTGTTGCCATTGATTCTTTTCTTTACCTATAGAGATTGAAAAACCGCAAAAAACTAAACAACCTCTTTGGACCTCCCAAGTTTGGTTATGTTACCACTTGAAAAGAAACACAACATCATAGATTCATTAGACTTGCCATATCCCACTTGAACTATAACGCATGCATCTTTTTTTTTTTTGTTAATTTGTTTGCGACTTGCGGGACTACCTTGTGGTCTAAAAAACCGCGACCCATAGGTGTCTAAGCCATCAAAATCACCCGAAGATCGCACCTAGTTTGAACCACACCAACCCTTAGCATGGTTGAATTTTAGGTGTCTCCTCCGGACTAGCTGAGTTTCAAACCTAAGTCACCTAACATAACAAGGCCCATCAAAACCAATAGCACTAGCAAGATATGACTAACCCATGCATCTTTTTATCTTTAAAAACCATCTAGATTTGCATTTTTATTGCCCAATATGAATAGTTATCTTGATTAAATGGATGAGCCAATACTAAAAAATTTGTTGTTTTCATTGATTCTTTTCTTTAATTGCGGAGATTAAAACACTACTACTAAACAAGAATTTGTTGTTTTCATCGATTATTTTCTTTAATTTTAGAAATTGAAACACTACAACTAAACAACCTTTAAATCTCCCAAATTTAGTTATAAACCAATTTCAAAAAAATAAACCCAATATTGCAGAATACTAATAAAAAATACAACATATATAGAAAAACTAAACACATACAAAATTAGTGACTTTTTTTTATATCTTCTTCAAAAAATTATATCAATATATATGAAACCCAACACTATCAACTAAACAACCTCTAGACAAGACAAATTTAATTATAAACAAATTAAAAAGAAAACCAATATTACATCTTTGCTATAATTTACACTACCACTAAAAAAGCACAACATATATAGAAAAACTCTACACATATAAGTGACCATTTTTTTATTTCTTCTTCAAAAGATTATCAATCTTTTTTATAATCTTTTTTTATTGAAGAAATTTTTTTTAACTCTACACATATAAGTGACCCTTTTTTATTTCTTCTTCAAAAGATTATCAATTTTTTTTATTGAAGAAATCTTTTTTTATTTCTTTTTCCATAGATTATTGATTCTTCAAAAAAATTATCAATTCACAATTCTTCAAAAGATTATCAATCTTTTTATATTTTTTCTTCAAAAGTTTATCAATTCATGTGAAACCCAAAACATCATCTTAAAAATAAATAAATAAATAATATTATTTTAAATACACTAAATTTACAATTACTTTAAAAACAATAAATTCAATGTCCTTACATGATGTTGCATGTTTTTATTCCACTCTAATCTACTCAAACATCATTTATTGACGTCCCCGTTAAGCAATACTTTCTAAACACAAATAGGAAAAATGAATGATAATCGAATTGGACCTAGTTAAGGTATGTGACAAGACAAGACAATTTGGCAATTTTAACACTCATTCTAAAACATTGGCTTTGCAAAGGATTCGGTCAACTAGGTGGCATAATGTTCTTCCACTTCAATCTTTAGTAAAAAGGCCATTCCACTCAGTTTTTCACTTTCAAAAAGACTAAGACAAGGCTTTCAGTTTTTACAAAGCTGCCCCTCGTCTCAATTCCAAACTCATCATAATCCCAACCCATCATAATCCCAGAAGCTTGAGTGAATCCTCTCAACTAGACAAGTGAAAAGTGGAAATGGAAATCGAAGCGTTACAACTCCTCCCTTGTGTCATTTGCAATTCATTGATGATACTCTTCTAGCAGGTGCAGCCAGAGTCAAGGAAGCTAATGACTTTTACATGAATTCTAACCCTTTTTAAAAAAAGCCTCGGGTCAAAAAATCAGCCATGAAAAATCTAGAATTTTCTTTCTTCAATGCACCCGTGTACTCGGACCAAAATCCTCAGGATCCTTAGCTTATTAAAAAGTGAACTGCCTTCAAAATTCTTATGAATGCCCCTACTTTAAAAACTAGCTAGGGCAAACTATGGGGTTGAAATCTTGCAAAACTCTTATCTTAGCATAGCAGATATCTAAATCTGGCTAATATAATTCTCTAATATAATCAGTCCTTTCAACTTTCAAGTATTCCGATTTGCAAGCTTTTGTTTTTAACTATTCGAATATAATTCTCTAATATAATCAGTCCTTTCAGCAATTCCGATTTGCAAGCTTTTGTTTTCAACTATTCGAAAAGGTTGTCTCGGTTAATTGAAAAGTTTAATGAAGAACTTCCCAAGGCTCTGAACAAGAAAACCCAGAAATGGCATTTGGTAAACCCGGGATAAAATTTCGCTTATTAAATTGGCAGGGGGAGTAGGTTTGCAGAAACTGGATTTCAATGGAGCCATCAGGGAAATACTTTTCTAGCAAATGTAGGTATTCAGGGGTAGTAGGTATTCAGAAACTGGAGTTAGTGAATGGAGCCTTCGGGCAAACACTTTTCTAGCGAATGTACCTACCACGTAGCCTAACTTTTACCTTCCTTTGAATGGATAAAATGATACTCCACATGTCTAAGACCATAAGACGTGCCCAAAACAAAAGTTCTTGAGAAATATATTCACATCTTGCTAAAGAGAGAGCGAAGGAAATTATTTATTTCTACAGGAAGTTGTCTCGGTCTACCTAGTGCATCAACATAAATAGAAATTGCATGGACAGTTGTTATAACCATCTCCAACTAACTACTTAACTAATATATGTGAAAATTAACATTTAGAATTAACATATCACATCATTACTTCTGAAACTATTTCCCCTCTCAGTAAAGCAGAGGACAAGGGTTCATGGTAACGCTTCTTCCTGGAAGTACGTGCACAATGTAATTCTCCATTAATCACACATTGTAGCTGATATGTCAAAGGAGTATTCCAGTGGAGGACCTTACTTGCCCCCCACCAACGATGCATGATACCCTATGGAGTGCTTCTAAAATCAATAATATTAATATTGCTTCCTCTTAAGAATTAATCTTTAATGCACTTTTTGAAACCAAATTTATTTCCGCTATTGGGAAATAAATTAATGATATTTGACAACTCCCAATGGCATCTTGTATAGGACTCTAATTCCACGAAGAAATTAATGACATTTGACAAATTCAAATCCAACTATCAGTGTGCTCCAGTCAGAACATCATCCTTTCATGTGCTCCAGTGAAGTCTTGTCTTTATCTCCACATCATGGTACACTTTACTTTTGTAAGGCATCGATTCATTTTTTTTAGCCTAAGTGGCTTCCTCCTGGACTATGCTGAGTCATTAAGAAGTCATAATGAACTCTTATTATTCCCTACTCCCCAACAATATCACAAAAATTCTTATTATTCCCTACTCCCCAACAATATCACCATTTTTGTGGTGTTCCATTGTTGGAGTTACTTTTGCAATTTTAGATCATTGTCTATGCAGTTGTTGGCCTTATTGGACAATTAATTCTCTATCATTAGATACTGGCCTCTTAGATTCTACTATGTGCCATCGTCTACAGTTCAGGAGCAATGATATTTGTTTGTATATTGCCGAATGCTTTTCTTTGAGTTCATAAAGTTTGTCCATAATTTTCTCATGTTGGTAGCATTCGGTGGACCCATGGCTGCTTACACGTTTTCACATGCTATGCCTCCAAAATAATATTGAGTGCAGCAAGAACAGGCAAATATAGAAAAAATTTCAGCTCATAATGGTGTCAGATTTTGACAACCATTCTCTTGTTACATGCGAAACAAAATCATTGTTAGGCTAATAAAACTACTAGACAAATAATCTTTGCAAGAATATCATAAAGAAAAAGCATAGCAATTCATAGCTTAGCAGACTTCGACATGAGCAGTTAGAGTAGTGAACCACACGACATTGGAACCATTAATGGTGACCCAACATATGCAACACAGCCGCATCTTGCTTGAGTTAAAGAGAGACCAAATGGACCAACATATGCAACACAGTCGCATCTTGCTTGAGTTAAAGAGAGACCAAAGGGAAAAAATTATCGTATTCTCCACAAAGTATTGTCAGCCTGCCGAGCACCTTAATACAATCTTCACTTAACCACTTGAGTTAAGTCACCTTATCAACACCTGACGATATCCACAAGATACCAGATAATAACTACAGTTAAACGATATGGGGGCCTTTATTCTACAATATGAACTGATGATATCTCGATTATTATGAAAACAGTGCATGCCAAAATCACAAAAATGACCTCAACTTGTGGTCAACATCTGCTGTTGCAGACGAAAAATCATCAGTAAGAATGTTCAGTAGAAAGGCTTCCATACAAAATAATATAACAATGGTGGTCCCGTTACAAGCATTTTCTCCAAAATTCAGCCTACTGCAACCAAGCTTTTTAAGTGGCCTGAATCAGTCTTGAATTGAGGCCGGCATTAAATGATCAAAAAATGGACTGTGCTCAGTTTTTATRATCTTGTGTATAGCACCGAGTAATTGTGTCACTCGTGACTCAGGCTGCATCAAGTTGGGAAYATGGAACTCATAATATATCTTCAGACAATAAAAGTACCTTGACTCTGTGAAAGTTGAAATACTCATCAATATGCTGTATGATGAACTTGTGTAGCTAGACAGGATATCACTTCTTTTCTCGCCTGCAAAACAATTTATGTAGCATATGTTGATAAAAGCAGGTACCTATATGGTATTTGCACTTCTTTTTCCGCTTCAAAAATGAGGGGCCCTTCTTTAGAATTGATTCTGCAGGCCATGCATGATCGGAACGTAAACCGGCTTCTTTATCTTCCTTACACAAATTATGAGATTTATGTTTTTCATTCAAGGCAACCTCATTGATCCTTACTCTCTCCACTACACCATTCTCTTCTCTTTCCATACCATGATCAGTCTGTTGATGAATGCAGGTAGCCAGATGGGATATGCCGTTCTCTTTTTCCTTGGGATCTRCCACACTATTCTTTTCTATTCCTATACCAGCAACAGAATGTTGATCAACGYTAGTAACWAGATGGGATTTATCCATGTTATCATAAAGTAGACCGCTGCCTTGCAAGTTTTTGCTAGGCATTGTACTCCTGGAAAGAACCTGACTGTAGAAATGCCAGTTCTGGCTTTCTGCGCTGATTGCTGGTTGTCCAAACGGGTGATGCTTCACATACTCCTGGACATTTGAAACAGTCAAAAGTCCTTCCAAATATTTTTGTAAAGGCCCTCCTACATAAAATGAAAGTTGATTAATAAAAAATTCTAAGTGAAATCTTAGGAGATCTTTCATATTCAGGTTGTCAGATGTATTTGGATAATTAATACTCACAAATTATACCCCAAAACATGAAACCGCACTTATCATCAGACATTTCAGTTTTAACTCTGGACAACACAAATACTAACCTAAAATGTCATCCTGATTATTGGCAGCATTATATGGATAGGGAAACACTGCAGTATGTGGCTGTTAAAAACACCAAACCAGAAAAAGGGAACAATCCCTGTTAGGATATTAAGCCATCGGAGCAAACGCAAAAGATTATCACAATGTTAGCAGTGAGCACATAAATAGCATTTTCAGGAGTTCAATTTGAGCTTACAGGATTGCACAAAGCTTTGTAAGGGCTATCATCAATCAATAAGGTATTAAATGGTCCATACTGTCCTTCTTCCCATGGAAGATCTGGCTTCACTTTATTCCACAATTTGGATAATTCTTTTAAAAAGAAAGGCCTCCTTCTATTTTCTGGAAGCCTCAGCCCTGTATCTGTGCAATCAATTTGATACTGCAAGAGCGAATGGATCAAAATCAACAAATATGAAAAATACGAAAAAGGTCATGTGGAGCATGAACAACTAACATTCACATATTGAATACAAAAATCTGGAGCAAGAACAACTTAGATTCACATATTAAATTAAAAAATCTAGAGCATGAACTACCAAAATTCAATATTAAAAAAAACAACCAGACACAAACTTGCCCTGGAACATGCAAATTTCTATGGACAAATTTGATTACAATAACAAAGATACTGAAGTCTTGAGTACAAGTGTAATATTCAAAGTTCAGGCACAGGTTGAACTTTCGACATTTTTCTAGTGATAGGCTACAATACTTTTCTTTTTCTTCTGAGGGGAAGGTGGTGTAGTGCTACTAACAATGGCCACCTGTGTAATGATTAAAGTTTCCTATTCAGCCCTAAAGCTTTTGCCAACTGCTTGTTGTCCCAAATCTCTCTAAGTTGTAGGGCCTGTACGGAGTCTAGCCATGCACAGATATGTGTGCATTCCTAATCTCGAAATCTTTGAAACAAACTGTTCCAGGTACCACGTAAACTTAAAAATTATTATGACCTTACTTTAGAGGGATCATAAGACCTCAAGAACATTTTGTCTTACAGGCTTAAGTCTAGAATAGAGCAGGTTCGATCATGGTGATAATCTAGAGGGTAAGTAATGAGGACAATATTTCAAGGCCAACAATTTCTTCACAAGGCTATCTTCTAAGAGATGGAAAGGCTATTGTTCATGGATCTGCCCTCTATATCACTCATCGTGAAGAGGGAATGCACTAGTGTGTAAATTCACAATGAAGAAGGTTAAGGCAAGCACATTTAGTTTCACTGTTCCAACCCAAATTCAATTTCATTATTATTACATTTCAAAAAAATACAAACTAGCCAGGTTAACATTGGTGTTTAGAAGAATAGTAACCTTAAAATTCTTTTTCAGAATTAGCTTACCGTTCTGTTGGGAACAAGGAACCAAATATCCATCAAACCTTAAACAGGCTGGCTCTTTCCCTGACAGTAGAACTAGTCTCCCATGCCATTAGGCCTTTTATTATTACAGGAAAATCGTAATCCAGGTCAGACAAATGACAGTTTTGTGGGCAAGCGCACAACTTAACAGCGTAAAAACAGCCACTGGATCCGTGGGTTCACTTATGGATTTGAGATTAATTCTTGACAAGTTAAAATTTAAACATGCTTGCAGTGAAATTTCAACACAATAAAATCAAATGAAAGATTTATAAATCGCACTTAAATTCTTAACCATGTGAAACAGTAAAAACGCTTCAGTCCTTAAAATTCATTAAACCCGTAATCTTATATAGGCTATATTAATTGCACTTAAATTCCTAACAATGTGAAACAGTAAAAACGCTTCAGCCCTTAAAATTCAATGAACTCATAAATTTATATAGGCTATATTACAAAATGTTAATATTAATAGTTAAAATAAGCTTTAATTCAAAAATATATAAATATATATGGTATACACTTAACAAACTCCAAACCTAAGAGTTCATATTTCTGTCCTGTGCCGTCTTTATTAGCTTGGGCAATGTATATATTAATTAGCATCCTTGGCATTTTATTATTTGAACTTGAAAGCGGGGATTGAAGAAATGACTTATCAAAGCTATATTTTCTTTTTTCAAATGACAAAAATATGACCAGTGTTAACTAAATGTGCATAAATAAAAGTTCACTTTCGAGTCTTCTAAAATATAAGCCATCCAGTGACCTATCATATGATGGTATGTTCATTTCTTGATATCGTTAAGCCTCTGGAGAAGTTTTAGATATTATGGCCTTTTAAAATGTCGTGGCAGAAGCTTTGGCCCTATTCCTAAGGAATTTTTTCGATTGGTATTGTCTTTGGTGGCATGCAGCGAGACGTTGGAATTGGGCATGAGTCTAGTTTCTAAAATGCTTCACACCTGGGCATCTTACATGTCTTCCAGGAGTTATGCTTCACTTTGCGCTGTTAGGTCAATGTTCTACACTTAAAATGCATTATACTGTGTTATGGGCCACTTAGTGTAAAGCACAATAGGTCTTTATGTTCCCCTGTGATTAATGTTTATGTCCAAGTGTTGGGAGAGGGGTTTAGAGTCTAGACACATAAGTGTCCAACAGTTATGCTTTCCCTAAGCTTAAGTGATTATATTTCAAACCTAAGGATGGCGGCTGGGTGTTGAGGGGTCCACAAAATGAAAAAAGTGTGGCAGTGGAAGAGGGGATCATTCTATACTTTATGCATTTTGAAATCAGGGTTTGAACAGCTAGAAGTGGCGGTTGGAATTCCTCGCAGGATTTGGATGAAAAAACAGATCATTGGTAAGCTTGGGAGCGAAACTCCACAATCCATTGTGGGTGTTTTCAGGGCATGAAACACAGCATTCACATTTTGATCTTTTAGACAGATACTCGAGGTTCTTGAGGCAGTTTTGATTCCTCTTTCAAGGGGAAATATCTCTTGTGAAATTCTAAGCAGCAATCATTTCTTCATTTCCAGCGATTTGAAAGAGTCCTTCCATTGGGTTTAGAGCTGGATTGCTGGTCCATTGTTCACAAAGCTATTGGAAGCATTATTACAGTGATTCTTGGGAAATAATACCACAGGATTTGGGAGCTATCAGCTCTTGCTTCTCTATTTTATCATTCCAGCATTGAGGACATTATTTCCAGGGCTTTCTATCTGATTTTCCAGTGCCCGTATCTGGATTTTCAGCGGCTGATATTGGGTATATCACAGCAAATATATAGGCTCTTGTGACAAGTGAGTTGGCCATTTATTGAGGTTGCCTTGGACCGACCTTAGTCCTGCACCTCTATCTGTTTCTGTTGTCTGGGCTGACCATTGTAAGCATGCTGATCATTGAATATATTGCACATTTTATCTGACACAGCAGATAAGAGGCACTTAAACCCACCATGTGTTTTATTTCTGCATTATTATTAAAGGGAAAGTTATCTAGCTTCCTAGTCAGCTATTGCTTGTTGTTTTACATTTCGGTTATTCATTTTCAAAACAAAGAGAGAGAGAGAAAAAAAACAGATCAGATCTTTACAGTTGAGGTGATATGGTGCAGAACTGAAAATCAGCTAGCACATAACTTCACAAATGTTGAAAGGCATTAAGCAAGGACAAACTTCAGAAATGCAGAAAAATGTTTGTTGAAAAGAAAGATAAAACGGTCGTTGGAGGGCTTGAGACATCAATGATCCTCCTCCCAACACTATGAAGCATGTTGGGGAAACACACCAACAATTCCAGAGCAATAACTGCCCTTTTGAAGCTCGTGTTCCTGAGTTGTTTTCTTTATGCTACCAGGCCAATGCTAATCTGGGTTGGAGATTTTATCCTTTCGCCATTATATATAGGCGAGTTGGAGATTTTATACTTTTGCCATTATATATAGGCATGCTGGTTTT
>ML801677.1:171287-190164 GCA_009831015.1 Picea engelmannii
TATACCAACCCTCCCAAGTCCTTCAGAAGAAAACCTCCCCAAAACTCTCCTATAGTAAAATCATTATTTGGAGGCAATCTTCCTTTAAACATAATGTCTAGCGCATGAACTCAGACTGTTAATCCAAATCAAGCTAATAGCCATAAACAATGGTCTTCCAAGCTCTTCAAACCGTTAGACATGACAAACATACTAGGATACCCTAGGAAAATGCCCCCTAAGTATAAGAAATGGTTGCCTAAATTCACTGCTAATGATGTAGTCAGCGTCGAGGATCATATGAGCAACTTCTGGGCCTTCTTTCAGCTTCATCCCATTAGTGATCATGCTGAAGACTTAGCTATGAAATTGTTCTCTGCTACCCTCCATGATGGCGCTAGACGATGGTACAATGGTCTCCCTGATGCTAGTATTAAAACCATGGATAAATTGGAGGAAATATTCCTCAAATGATGGAGTGTCAAGGAAGACCCCAACATGTTGTTGATAACGATGAATAACTTCACAAAACAAGAGAATGAAACTGTTAGATAATTTCATGATAAATTTGAAAACTTAATGCAAAAGATCCCAGTGAGCCATCATCCTTCAGATAGTTTCCTTCTCTTTCTTTAAACCAAATCCTTTACAGGACAGATCGGATATCTCCCTGGAGATAAACCCCCTAAAACAATCCAATAAGCCCAAGAGGTAGCTACAAGGATTGAAGACAACCTATTGTCATCTAGAGTTGATCCTTTCTCTGCCCCAAGAGTCAAAATGGATGCTAAACCTAAGATAGTCCATAATGTTGAACCTACCTCACATATTAGCGCTAGCTTAGCAAAGATACAATTGACTGTAGATGGCATGGTAAAAACCCAAGAATTAATGATGAATAGGATTGCCAACTTAGAAAGATCTCAACAACAATCTCCTAGGGTTCCTTACAGAGGGCAATTCCATAAACTCAAGTTTTTAAACTGAAAAATGATCAAGAAGTTCTGAATACTTTATCCCCCGCAAACATGGTAAATGAAAACCCTTGGTGCTTACAATCCAAAGACTCACATTGGGAGCATGAGTGTCCCTTGAATAATGGTGAACATGACCATGTGAATATTGTCAATCATACCATTGCAAGTCCTCAATATTTCCTTAATGTCACACTTGAAGAACATCAAGAATGCATAAAGGAAGTAGCTAGGAAGGCTAGGATGGAGGTGATAAATAACCTTGACCAAGAGCCAAGAGAAAAGTTGAAGAAGCAAGAATTCCAAGTGTACACTAGGAAAAAACGAATGAACCAACCTCTCTCTAATGGGCATGTAATTTCACAAACAAGACCTCCACCTATGAACATACTTCTTCCTAAAAATCCTCCCAAAACCAATAAGGTGGATTTGGATTTTGAATTTGAAGGTGCATTGGCAAAAATGCACATAAGCATTCCATTAAGGAAAGTCATCAAGATCCCATATGTAAAATAAAGGTTTGATTTTTTATTCAAAGTATCAGATGAGCTAATGAACCCTCATATCATTTTACAAGCAAACCACTTTAGGGTTCAGTATGATGGACACCCACCTTTCTTCATGACACTGTTGGTTAATAACAAATGCCTTAACAATTGTATTCTTAATTCAGGAGCAGGTGCTAACATGATGTCTTTGAAGGTCATGGAGAAATTAGGCCTAAATGCCACACAACCTTACAAGAATGTGCGTGGTTTTGAATCCAGGGCCATACCCACTCATGGGGTAGTTGAAAATGTTGAAGTATGCCTTGGAGGATACCCCGAAAGAGTGATCCAAATGGATATTGTGGTAGTGGATGTCCCAGATGTATGGGGAATGTTTTTTCCCAAGAAGTTTGTTGCGATGTTGGGAGGCACCTTAAAAATGGATCTAACTTACATTAATGTGCCTATGAATGACGTGACAATAAGTCGCCTCCCAAATGTGCCAATGGCCAAGGTCCATGTGAAGGAAATTGATGATAATGTTGAGACTAGCCAGACACATGAGCCAATCAAGGAAAGACTTCCTCTATTCTCCCATGAGTATTTGCCTTTCGCTTCAGAGGAAGGCTTTGATAAAATACAATGGCCAAAGAAGGAAGAATACCAAGAACTCCTATAAAAATACAAGGACAAAGAAGTTGGGACTGTCAAACTATTAAAGAAAGGATATGACGACATATTGATCAGACTGACCCAACATGAAGTCTTCACAGTAAAATCCCACCCTCCTCCCTCAAAACAATATACTAGAGTTGTACAAGAAACAAACAAATTCAAAACAAAGGATTACCAAGAGGGAGATACGGTCTGGATGTGGGATACAAAAAGGGGACAACCTACTAATGTTAAAGGGAATTCACAGTTTTGGCTTGGACCTTTCAGAGTCGAGATGAAGTTAGTCAATGATTCCTACTATCTATCCATGTTGGAAGGAAGAAGATGTCCATTACCGGTTAGTGGAGACCTCCTCAAACCCCATCAAGGGGCAAAGAATTGACTTCACAGGTAAGTACATGTAAGTAGGTAGGCATTTGCATTCATTATATATACCATCTACATATCATGCTAGAGTAGTGTAGTTGTAATCCATTTCCATTTGTATATATGATTGCTTACTTTTGTTTCATTGTATCATATATAAGTCGTGGGTGATATCACCACCCCAAAAGATTACTAATCATTTTTGTTGAGATCTAGCAGATCACAGGTCATGCTAGAGATGTTGAGGTTCTCATGCGCTCTATGGTGAGCACATGTCCCCTAGTTGGAGCCAAATGTTATCCCCTATCCTAGGGATAACTAAGGAGATTATGTCTTGAGGCCCACAGGTCCTATACATGGAGTACCGAGAGCCATATGACTTGAGCTTGGCCCTGGAGGGCCCATCTTTTCTTCAACGCCTCCTATCTATCAGTAGCAACAACATCCATCCCATCAGCTTGATTCTGAAGCAACAACGGATCTTGCTCCATGAGGTAACAAGTTTGGGTATCATGGTATGTGTCACTCTGATTTTCGAAGCATTTGAATATGTGCACTGAACCCTCTTTTGTTTTATAACGTTTGCTTGGAAATTATGTTCTTTAACTTGTCCATACCTGGAGGGATGACTGAGTTCCCTAGTATGTTGGTTCCCTTAGGGATAAGTTGCCACTGGGTGGGTCTATGAAAATTCATCGTCCATTCCTTCCATACTTACCACTTTTCATCATTGTCCCTCTCATATTTCCACTACCTTGGTTCGGGCATTGGGTTTGCCAAGCTAGTAAGGGTTGTACCTTGCCTTTTGGGAAGAAGGGGCTAAAGGCCCAGAGGATAAAAGTAGTTGGAAAAAGTTAAAAGGCAAAATGAAAATTTGAGATGATTTTCCTAGGGATTCCCAAGAAATAAATAAATGGATTTTTAGCAAGAAAAGGGGACCCGTAAAATAAAATAAAACTCAAGGTCTAGTTGGTGGATAGGAGGTCTCATCATGAGCCAACCTATTATGTCCATGGGCATGTAGCGGTATGAAACTACCATCCATCTGGTCACCAAACCAGGGTAGTGGCTCTTGGTGGCATAACCAAGAGAAAGGGGGTCTCATGACGAGCTGACCTTCTCATTTTTGTGAAGTACTTGTGGGTAACGTTGTCACCACTGGTCACCATGCCAGGACAATGTCCCCCATCTATTCTCTTGAAAAGAAAAAGCAATAAGACAAATAATAAAAGACATTGAATGGGCTAGGAAACATTGACATCCATGACAAGGTGCAACTCGCCATCTACATTGGCACCCATAGGTAATACCTACATTTCCCTGTTATCACTGCACCCCTTGACCAAGCATTTCCTACACCATCTCATAAATCTACATGACCTAGATTGGTATTCACCTAGGAAACACCCCAAACTTGAGGAGGATTTTCCCAATAGGACATCCTACGACCATCTCCAAACCTGGCTTGTTAAACTGCATAACGTCTTTGAGCATTTGTCTGGGTAAAGGGGGATTTGATGCACATGTTTGGGTAATTTGATTATTAGACATGATTGAAATTACTATGATCCCCGTGACTTATGAGCCCATGGAGGGCGCACTTGTTGTTTCTTCAGGACCATGCCCGAAGGATAGGTACACATGAGGAGATGATTAGTTCGGACTTCCATGGGGCTAAAATCCCACCAGATAGATATTGTGACCCCAACTAGGGGCAGAGAGGCACCAAGGGTTTGCACCAAAGAAAACGAAGGATGTTCCACTAGAGACACTTTGGCAAGCCTGGACCTAGGGGGATCTTGTTCTCCCCCCTGAACGTTGGTCTTGGGAGGCCCATGACATCACCTTTGTGACTCTAGACGTCACCCAACGTCAGATGGACATGATGTAGGCAATTGTGTTCCAAGTGCACGTGTGGCATCATCTAGAGGCCTTGGAAGGCCTGGCGTTTTTATCATGGGGTCCAACGTCCCACCTATGAGGCCCAACGTCACCCTGGGAGGGCATGACGTCACCTCTATTGCATATTTTAGGGTTTAAATCTTTAATTTTATGTAAAAATTGGATTTTTGATGTAATTTGGTCATGTCGGCCTTTTTTGACCTAAATTGTAATTAAAGGTCATGATTATTGTATAAATAAAGGACAAATATCTTATATTTTTCATCATATTTCACTCACAAAAGTGTGAGGTCTGAAATTTGGCCCTCTTTAAGGGTACTTGGCTGAAATTAAGTGGTGCACAACTTCTTGGAGAGGCTATTCTTGGTGTGTTTTGGCATTTTCATGGTGGAAAGTCTTCAACTAGGGTTTTGTGGCTAGATTATTTTTGGTGAAGTAAGTAAAATATACAATTTTTCATTTATTTTGAATGGTTATGGTACATTTACTTGTTCATTTCTAAGATTATGAAATTGCTAGTTTGAAACCATAGGGGAGAAGCACATGTTATTGTCGTTTTCCTCATAATTTTCCACCTACTTGATTTTGCTAAAAAACATCTCTTTTGAAGAATACACTAGAGCCCTACCTTTTTAGCACTCTAGTAGCATTGCTTCATTAGCTTCATATATTTTATTTCAAGCTTGATTTAAGGAAGAAGGAAATTGCTAGGGCTCAGGGTTACCTACTTTCTAGCATTTATTTTCTTCTAGGGTTTTAGATATTGAGGCCTTAGGTCACTAACACCTCAATCATGTTACTCATCCCTTTAGATCACCTATTATCATTTGTGTTTTCCTCTAAGAATTTTCGTTACAATTTTTTACTCCATTACCCTAAAAGGCACTAGTTCACTCCTTGCAAGTGATTGATTGACCAAAACAACTCTTAAACCATCTTCCCTAAGACTTTTAATAACTCTTTCTAACTCTAGATTAGACTAACTCACTAACTAATTTGCTGTTGTTGCAAAATATTGCTACAACCATCTATAGCAACAACAAATTCATCCTAAAAGCAAGATTAAAAGCTAATTATACATTGCCATTTTTGCTTCTGACAACTATTATCATTATGTCAATTTTAGGCTATTATTTCTTGTCACTCTTGAAGCATTATTGAGGCATAATTGTGTAGTTGTTGCTAAATATACATTGCTGTTATAAATATTTATATTGCTTCAGTTTTACATCATTTTGTTTATCTTTCAAGAAWTCATGGTTTTATGAAGCACTGACATCATATGGTACTTGCAAACAATATTTCTTTGTGTTGTCTTGTTCTGGGCAGGTACACTTAAATTATATTTTGCTTCATCTCATTAAAACCTTTGAGCTTCTTATATGAGTGACCTGTGAGAGGGGTGGGATTTTATCATAACTTTTACCTTAGCCTTCTCAAATCCCTAGGTCACTGGGGACGTCTCCCCTGGGGTACTACTCCTAAATAGAAAGAGGTGTTGAGGGAATAATTCATACTTGTGATAATTATATGATGAAATTATTCTATAAGCCTACGTATGATCAAAGATGAGGACAATGAGTGAAGTTAGGGATGGAGATATTCTTGGAGATATTGTGGAGATAGTTGTGGAGATTGTTATKCTATATTGGACATCTCRTTATGAGAACCTMAATGCTATATTATGAGGCCTCACRAATGWATTGTGTGTAAGAGAGATGTATCATTATTTTGTACATTAATGAATATGTGAGTTTTGTGTRTATATTTGMGTTCTTATGATGATTTCTGTGTGTTATTATTTGTTGCTCTGTTGCTCATAATTCCTACATTTGKTATCAAAGCTATGGAAGAAAGAGTTKTCAAATTTGTTGATTGTTRTCTGAGAAAATTGTAAATTCAATGTCCACKATATTCCTCCTTTGTGTTGAACACAACRTTGTTGTTAAAACCRCACCTGTGTGAAGTGTTAAACMTGGAGCGTGTGYGTCGAGCAGTGAGTGCGTCAAGCGTGGAGCTGCTGCGTGGAGTGTGTTGTTGAAGACAATGTCACTACACAAGGGTTGAACGCACAGGTTGAAGTGTAAGGAGCATGCTACGTGAAGCTTGGTGTGGCGTGAGAAGATTATTGTGTGTAGAGTAGAGAGAGTGAGAAGATTACTGTGTGTGATGAGAGTGAAATAATCCTATGTGTCTTTGAGAGAATTTGCGTAGAGCCATCGTGTAAGAGAGGATTCACTCTATGGGAAACACAATCCAGAGGGTCGTGATCAAATCCCAGTGGAAATCGCTACAGTGAGAGAACATAGTATGGAGGAGCTTGCGCTCAGGGCTTTGTTGCTGAGCATGAGGAAGCATTGGCTAGAAGGCGACTTTCATAAATCATTGGAGAAAATGGGGCGACAATCCAAGTAAAGAAGCTAAAGGGTACAAGTGCAGTTATTTATGATATCGAGATTCTTCAACCTGCCATCTACCGTGTGAAGAGTATTTGTTGTCATGAAGTCCAAACCATTAAAGAGAGCCACCTGTAAAGTTGTGAGTTCAGTTTAATAATTTTTTAGTGCCGCTTTAAATGTCTATAGAACTTGCTAGATTGTTGAGATTGATGGGTCATTTATTCTAAATCTGGTAAACATCATTATATGAGTCATGTACATAATAAAACAAAGGCATTGCTCAGATCGTTGCATATAGTAAAATATCCATCTACTTGAGAAGTCGTCTGCAAGGTCAGATCACAACATCAGATTCCATTTTAACATGGGCTACCTGTGTGAATGAGATTTCTAGTGGTCGAGCAAGCGTGGAGTTGCAACGTCATATGGCATATTATAGTGTGGACTGGTGTATTTTTGGTGTGCTAATAAGAAGGTTGTGTGAGCCTGTGCATCGATCAAGCATAGATCTCCATGGACAGACTTGTGAGAAGACTACAATCAACTGTGCTCGAAGGTGTGCAATTGCTTCATTGAGAAGAGTGTGCATGGAGTGTGGAGCATGAACATAGACCTGTGTGCAACGTGGAATGTGGCTCAGACTTGCTGCATGTTGAAGACGTGAAGGAGCTTGCATGGATTATCTATGTCTAGTCACTTGTTGTGAAGAGACCGAGTGAAGGAGTATACCTGGAGTTGTCGTGGAGGAGTTTGTTGTTATGAGGGATGAGTGTTCCTAAAGTTAAGTTATTATTTTTAAGTCCAAAACTTAGGAAGTGTGAGTTAATGTTTTAGTTCAAAGTAAAAGTAAAAGTTAAGGGATATAAGGATTTAAGAGTATAGTATTGTTGAGAGTTTTTTACCTTATTTTGAAGTCACATTAGAGATACCAATCATGTAAGAGTGTGCACACTATCATTATTTTTCAAGAGATGTCGTTGATATAAAGAGTTTTTTGTCAAAGTTAAGTTAAGTCATTGTATGAGAGGCGTTAAGGTCAAGAGTTGAAGTCTTGCTTATGTTATGAAATCTTGGAAAATTGATAGTGTCGAATCAAGTCAAATATTGAGCATCAAATGCAAGTGTGATTAGAAGATTTTGGGTGTAATGAGTCAAAATTTTAAGTGATGTTGAGAGTCTAGAATCAAAGTAAAGTGAAGGTTGATGTTAAAGTTAAGGAGTCAAAGTCAAATCACACCATTGAAGTTAAAAGGTGAAACTGTCTTTGAAGTCTTGTAAAAGTTTCTATTTGAGAACAAAGTTTCAAGTGTTGCTATAGTGGAACTTTTTGGGTGCATGTTCGATGATAACCGATACCAAAATATTATTGTTGTTGTTTGAAAGAAGGGCGTATGATCGGTTGTACCCGATACCCTTGTTATTGTGTTTATTCTTCAACAAGCGAGCGCGATTACAAGTGAGCGTGATTCCACAATTCATAATGGGCAAAGGAGGAAAAAGAATTCAAACAACTAATCAAGAAATTGAATTATTACAACAAGACCTTGAAGATTCTTTGCAAGAAATAGATAGATTACAAAAAAAAAACAATAAATAATTGGAAAAGTTGCAGAATTCAGGACACGAGACAATGAACTCTATCATGAATTTGTTTGCTCTGCTACAAAACACATTCACACACTAGAAGAAAAATTGACATCATTAGATAAATTTATGGATGATATTTTTAAAATTGAAGATCAATAGGATAAATTGATAGAATCACTACAAGAAGAACTATTGGCAAAGGAGAATGTATTGCCAGCACTCAAAAATGAAGTCAAACAACTGCAATAAGAAAAAGTAAAGTGTGATGCAATGTGTGATATTAATGACTTGATTCAGAAGATTGATAGTTTCAGTGATTCTTGTTTTCTAGTTGATGATAATAATGTTGATGTACATATATCTCTCTCTTGTTCGGAGGCTCCAAATGATGTTCCAAATGATGATGATCATGATGTTGAAATAGGTTGTTTTGAAAAACATAGTAAAGGAATAGGTTCAAAACTTTTGAATAAAATGGGTTATGATGGTAAAGGTTTAGGAAAGAATTCTCAAGGTATCTAGAAGCCCATACAAGTATATGTAAGACCAAGAAATTAAGGCCTTTTTTATGAAGGCAACACAAGCAATGGCGACATCAAATTTTTGAAAGCTGAATCATCAACAACAAATGAATCATATACAAGTAGTAGCAGAAGCAATGAACCTGGTGCAACAACCACAACATCCAACCAAGTAAAAAGGCACGAGAAGAAGAAGAAACACTATTGCAATCAATGTGGAAGAACAAGACATGCCGAAGAAAAATGTTGGAATTTATATCCATGAAGTATTTATGGTCTTAAAAATCATGATCATCAAAAGTTTTGGAACAAAGAAATTTCAAAGCCTCATATACAAGTACAATGTGGATGTATATATGTCCCTGAATGGAAAAATGTTATGTTCATTTTGAAAGGATTTTACAGGTTGAAGTGTTCAAATGTATGAAATATCTCCCATATAAAGTTCATGAGTTAGTTGGTCCCCCAAAGGTCACTTGCCATTAAAGTCAGTTGTACATGTTTAAGAAAGAGTTGTCATTTTATTGAGTCATTTTATTGGTTCATGGTAACCCAAAATCCACTTTGTAATGTCAGATGTAAGTTTATGGTCAGCTGGAACCACTTGATGTAATGAATGGTTCGTGACAATGTGAAACCAATTTGATTTTGTAATGGTTACGGGTAAGCCCTAAAAACCCAGGATATGATGTATTGGTTGAGGGTAAGCCGTAGAAAACCCATGTGAAGGTCAAGGGTAAGCTAGAAATCCTTGATATGAAGATGACACAGTTCATATGATTGACTCAAATATAGATCAAGAAGACAACGTCAAATAAAGAAACAAATGCAGACGAAGAAGAATGAAGATGATATAGAAAGGATGCATAAGACTAAAGGTGATGCTGAATACAAAAGACACAAATGAAGACAAATCAGATATCCAGTTTGAATCACAAGTATTCATTAAGGGGGATTATGAAGGAATAATTCATACTTGTGATAATTATATGATGAAATTATTCTAGAAGTCTACGTATAATCAAAGATGAGGATAATGAGTGAAGTTAGGGATGGAGATATTCTTGGATATATTGTGGAGATAGTTGTGGAGATTGTTATGCTATATTGGACATCTCCTTATGAGAAACTCAATGTTATATTATGAGGCCTCACAAATGTATTTTGTGTAAGAGAGATGTATCATTATTTTGTACATTAATGAATATGTGAGTTTTGTGTGTATATTTGCATTCTTATGATGATTTCTGTGTGTTATTATTTGTTGATCTACTGCTCATAATTACTACAGGTGTCATATTAAGGTGACAGTGATACGACATCATCCTTGTTACACCAATTTAGTATCCACTTTTCTTTGGCTTTGGGCAAGTACAAATTTCCCCCCTTGACTTGCATAACCCCACTGATAGAGAGTGTTGGGGACCAGTCTAAGCACTCTTCTTGACTTCTCCTACCACTTGACTCCTGTGTTAGAGGAGCTTTCCCAACAAACACTTCACGTTACTGATGGATTTTTGCTCATTAGTGTTCCGAGTTTTGTTTCAGTGGCCTTGGATAATTTACTCTCCACCCTACAACCAAGGCCCTAAAATCCTAGATTTGTTGGTTTTCTATAAAAGAAAAAAGTCTAATTGATTTTAGATTATGTGCTTGTTCCTTTTATGGCTGTTGCTACTCAAAAGGGTAAATGGAAGTGAAACTTATGATATGATCACTCTAACTCCAAAAATACCTCAAAAGTAAATATGAATGGAATGCAATATTTAGTTTCAATGAATCCTATCTACACAAAGGATCAAGATGTTTCAAGCAAAGAAACAAGTGTAACATTATATTTAAGAAACATGAACCACTTTTTGAATGCAAAAGGTTTTTCGATGAAATATTTCAATGTTGAGGCAAAGGAATACGAAGCAAAAAATCCAAACAAAACATGCACTCAAGAAAGAACTGAAAGAATCCAAATTTCATAATGCTTCTAACACAAGTTCAAACAAGAACACACTGATGGAAAGTTGAGAATAACACTTCCCGTAACCTCATAAATTGAGTGGCAAGAATCAAGGATTATTACCAAGTTGCAGTAAGACCACAGACCTTCAAACTCTCAAAGGATAAAAATCTTTCCAAAGAATAACATAAGAAGCTCAAAAACAATGCTCAAAGCAACACTTGCAATCCCAAATAAATGAGGAAGAATTCAAAATCTATCAAGTGAAACACTTAGAAAGTCTTGAAATCAAAATAAGAGAAGTTTGAAAACCTTCGTGATGAGGATCAAACTATGGGTAAGACAAACTTTGACCAAAGGACTAGGTTAGCCCATGGAAGTCATGCACATTTCACAATTTTCAAACTCAAAAGTGGCAAGAAAAGGTAATAATTACTCAACTTCAATCAAGCAAAGCCAAAATCAAGTTCATAGGACTCTAATGCAAATATCTGAGGCAAAACACTGATAAAAGAGAGGCAAAAATAACTCCAAATTCACTCAAAAAATGGACTATTGCCCTTGTTACCATGTCCATAGGGTGATTAAAAGGGGACTATCGTTCCCTAGACCACTATTGTGGGGTGATGATCATGACATTATTGCTTTGTGTTCCCTTATAAGGGAGGGATGAAGTCTTGAAAGTGGAGGAAAATCACAAATGTTTGTCCATATTTGAATTGGATCAGGTGTTTGGCTTAGAGAACTTCCCAATGATGATGTGGAAAAAAGAGAGATTAAAGAAGAATCATCAAAATTAGAGATCAATCAAGACTCAAAAGGCTAGAAAAAAACCAAGGAAAGACTAAAGAGAATAATTGATCCCTAGTGGAGTCGCCTATTTTCTATTGTGGTAAAGTTACCCTTGCGAACAGGTGAAACCCCCCTTGGATCAATACCCCTTGTTTGATCCAATATAGAAGGAAAACAAATGACAACTAAGTTCCCTTTATACCTATTTCAACAATCAGAGTAAGAGGAAAGAGATGGATGGCATACCTTTTTATGATGGTTGTCCTTACTTCTCCAACCTTTTGACCTTGATATCCAAGCTCCTAGGTGCAAGAAAAGACCTGCAAAAGAAAAAGATGAGATCCCTTTCTTCCACACTATAATGTTAAGTAAAAATAGATCTATCTACGATGATTTTCACAACAATAGACATGTAAACACTCAAACACATAAACATGAAAGGAATAGGCCAATTTATCTATTAATGTAAATAAATATTAAAGAACTTATAATAAAATTTGATGTTGTAGCAGCTCCTGCAAATCTCTCCTATCCAACCCTCTCTTAAATACTTCAAGATCAAAAGTTTGATGCTCTCATGGATTCTTCACCTCTTTCACTCAAGAATGACCCTCATTATATAGCGGTTTGAAGCATAACAACTTTAAGATGTCTTGGGAAAATGGTTGAGTATTTATCTCATGAGGTTGGAATTTGGTTCCTAATATGGAGCAAAGAGATATGGCTCGAATACTTGACCCAAACATACTCATATCTCCCCATATACTTCCCTTATACAAAGGTGGAATGGTTGTGTTATCCACATTTTGTGGGATAACTAAGGAGATGATGTCTTGAGGCCCTCAGATTGTAGATATGGAGTGCCGAGAGACCACATGACTAGAAATGTCCACTTGCACATATGGAAGCCTGCTCTATCACCACAATTTGGATCCATTATCAACACATCTACCACACCATCTAGCTTCTGGAAAACACATGGGTATTGTTCCACGCGGTACAAGTTAGGTATTGTGGCAGGTAATCACCCTAATATTTGAGCCATTTAAACATGTTGTATTTAAGCTACTTTTGATTATAGAACACTTGCTTGGACATTATGATTTTGACCCTATTTCACCTTGGTAAGTGTCATATATTTCCTAGTAAGTGGCCAACTTTTTGGGAAGGGTTGAAAGCGAGGGTCCCTTGAGGGGTTATCGTACCATTCTTGACCATACTGACCACTTTCTGCTCATTGATTTCCCATCATGTTGCCCTCTTCTAGTCCCTTTGACTTTAGTGACCCAATAAGGGCATGTACCTCATTTCATGGGAACAAGGGGCTGAAGGAACAGGGGGACGGTTGCTTGAAAAAGATAAGAGCCTAAAATCTAAACCTCCTAGATGCTTTCCCAGACAGGTCTTGAGAACAATTAACTGCTTCTTTTAAAATAATTGAGGACCTACAAAATATCAAACACACAATAAATATCTCGCTTGAATATAAGACTAAACACAAGTGCATTATAACGCTTTACATGGTTACCCCTATAACACTTTGCATACCTCTTATTTCAAGTGACACTGTGTTACTTCCCCCCAAGCTAATCAATTCACTATTGGGAGTGCACACGTGTTTGTATCATCAATGAATTAATAAATGGCAATAAATGGGCTTGGAAAAAGGTTGTATTGAGGAAGAAGGTGCAACACACCCCCTATAAAGGCACCCATAAATGAGATAATACAAGCCCTTGTATGTCATGAAACTCATTGACCGATGAATTCTAACCCCATATCCACCTAATCATGCACTGCATGACCTTGAAGGGGAATCCTATGCAGCATCCACTACTTGAGGGTTTTGGTCTACCTGATAGGACTTTTATGATATCCCTCCCATACCTAAACTTGTTCAATTCTATAGGGTCTTGGAGCATTTGTTTGATTTGATGAGGTAGTTTCAATGAACATGTTTAGGTGCCTTGTTTATTAGATGTGGTTTTCACTTTCCCTGATATTTTGACTTGAGATCCTTGGAGGGCATGCCTATTTGTTTTGCAGGACCTTGTTTGGTGGACAATTTTGGAGGAGCAAGCCTAGCTTGGGATTCCATGGGGCTTGAAGCCCACAGGTTCGATACCAAGGGCCCACATGCCGAATCATGATGACTTACATTTGGAGGCATAGAAGACACCTTGGAAGACATGACCTAGCCATCACATGCCAAACGATTTTCCTAGGAGAGGCAAAACACCACTTCTTGAGGCTTGACGTCACCTAGGACTAGGGTTTGGTGGTGGTGGAGGTATTTCTCATTGACACATGACACACTTTGAATGAATAAGGATTTGAACCATGAATAAGAGGTTTGGAAGGATGACAAGTGGCCTTTGGAGTCCTATCCATGCTTCCCCAACTCCAACGGCTTGCTCCAAGTATCAAAACGTCTCCCTAAAGGGGTGATGTCATCTTATTTTAGGGTTTCTAATGTGCAAAAAGTGAAAATTAAATATCATTATTTGGTTTAAGGGGAAAGATAAGGGTTTTTGACTCCTTATCTTATGTTTTACCCTAACCAAGTGGAAAAACTATGTTTTAAACCTTTTGTATAAATAGAGATCATGTGAATCTCATTTCAATACATGGCTCTCCCTTGTGGAGAAGGATACTTAGCTGCAATTTTCTCTACTCTTGGAGCATTTGATTTCTCTTTTTCAATTGTTATGGTTTCTCTTGCTATTGATGGATAAAAGTGGTGTGCTACACTTGGAGGATTTTTCTCATGCTTATTGATGGAATTTTCTTGGTCACTTACGGTTTGTTCTTGCATATATTTGGAATTGGTAATTAAAATCCACACTTATTGTCTAAAATGGTTGCTTCTTCCATAAATGTTAGTGGATGAACCCTTGGAGGAGTATAAGGGCATACACCCTCTCCAAGATTCATTTATTTGCTTGTGAAAAGTCATTAATTGCAAGGTTGCTTGGATAACTACAAGGGCGTACACCCTCCAAGATCACCTTTGTTTGTTTCACAAACCCTAGGGAGTAAAAGGGCATACACCCCTAGGTTATTTGTGGATCAAGGTCTTACATCCAAGGTCATATTGTTTCTTAAGGATTTTCTAAGAGAAGTAAAAGGGCTTACACCCTCTTAGCATTTCCTAGTGGTCCTAGCTTGCCTTGGGGAGTAAAGCGATTTACACCCCCAAGGACTTAGCCTAGTCATCACCTTCTTTGAATCCACGACCCAATAGTAAGGAACTAATCATTTTCAATTTGTATTGGAGAAATAAAATTTTTGCATTGGGATATGTGAAAAAACGAAGGAATTAACTTGTTCAAATTGCTTTCTTTCTTTAATGTTCTAGGCTTGCTATTGCCCATAGTGAATCTCAATTGGATAAGTGTTTCTAAATGATATTATAACATCTTATCTACAACCATTAGGGCTGCAAAAAACCTAATCAAACTTCTAAAATAACCCTTAATTCAACTGCTAAAATTTGCCTAAATTTTGCCCACATAACCTACTAGGCCTAACACATCTTTTGGTAGATTTTGGGGAGGTTTTAGTGGCTGATTTTCTTTCTGTAATAACTTGTTTATTACAACCAATGAGGCTGAATAATATCTCTGCAATACTAGTTTTGTAACAACCTTGTTTCATTGTTAAAGTCTAATGCTATCTTACCTGAGTTGATCTAGTTGTTTCTAGTTTATCTCTTGCTCTTTCAACTAGAATTTCAGCAACTTGTTTGCAACATTCATTATCATATTCATTGTTGATATATACTGCTACTAATTGCTGCAATTAGGGACAACAAGCCTAAATTTCTGGTCCGTCATATATTTGGGCTTGTATCTTTGTTTTCCTTGTGTCTCCAGTAGGTACAATCAACATTGACAAGGTCTACTACTTCTTGGCAACCTTGGATACCATAAATACCTTATTCAAGCCTTTATTTATGTTGAAATTTTGGTATGATTGTTTAACCATAGACAATGTCACATCATTGTCACCCAACCATAGGCACAAGGCCACCCCTGAGCGTCCTAACCTTTACTTAGAATAATTCTGGCAAGCCTACTCCAAAACCAACAGATAAACCCTAGCTGCTAACTACAACAACAACTCAAGACAAGTAGAGCACTCCTTCTCCAAGGGTAGAGAAAAAGAGAGACAATATCCATATCCACAGAACACGTACCATGCACAACTACAAAAAATGCAGCTTCACTACTCATGCCATACTTAGCAAGAATATCACCAAGAGTTTCACCAAGAACCACCAAGAGAATCACCAAGAAAATCACCAAGAGAGAGACCAAGATCAAGAGATGACCATGCGCCCTTATTCCTCCTTATAGCTGTAGTTGCAGCTTCAACTACAACTCTCCACAAGACTTGTGCACTTTTTGGCTTTCCAAATGAGCTAAAATGTCCCATATTTATATTAATCTGTCCAGTGACTTTTCTGGTTGGGCCGACCTGACTTTCTGGTAATTATATTTTTTGTTTATGTTTTTCCTATGGATATGACTTGTATTTCTGCAAGATAAAAATCTAATATTATTATTCTGCTAGGCCGACTTGTCTTCTAGGGTTTTCACACATCTATTTAATGGTTCACTTTCTTCCAGAATATTCTATTTAAATTCAAAGGTTACACGTGGAGGTTAATACCTCCCGTAGCTACCAAAACATCAACACTCCCTCTTATCTAGGGAGGTATTGAATAAGATGTTGTTCATGTAGTGGTATCAAACACATCCATCCATATAACATGGCATGGGCAAGACTCACATTGTCTTGCAGACCAGTCTACAAGTAGCATCACCATATCCACATGGGATATCCATAGTGCAACATGACTTCACACCATGCATCCAAGGTCTGTGGGTAGCTCTTAATAGCTACAACATGTCCCCTGGACATCCAATACCCTACAATGCATCAATACTTTATCATGTGTACCCTCGGTCTCAGTTCCAACAATTTTTCATGTTGGATGAGATCCACCTGTCTCAGTGCCAACCCTTTTTCATGCTGGGTGAGATCCGCTAGACTCAGTGCCAAACCTTTTTCATGTTGTATGAGATTTTACATTTGTTCTCAGTGCCAACCCTTTTTCATGCTAGATGAGACCCACCATATTCACTACCAACCCTTTTTCATGCTAGATGAGATTTTTCCATTTGTTCTCAGTGCCAGCCCTTTTTCATGCTGGATGAGAACACTCCCTCTGAAGAGGGACCACACCAAGCTTGTCCCTAAAGTACTCAAACTTCATCTTCGACAATGGCTTGGTGAACACATCTACAACCTAATCCTCGGAAGTCATGAACTGGAGCCTCACTTCTCCCCTTTGTACCATATCCCTGATATAGTAGTATATGATCTCGATATGCTTCGAAGTGTCATGGAACATTGGGTTCTCTAACAAATTCATGCAACTCTGTTTTTCACACCAAATGCATGTCGCCTCCAATTTGAGAGAAAATAACCTAGACAAGAGCTTCCAAAGCCACACTGTTGCACATGTTTCCACATACTCAGCTTCAACCATACTGAGCACCACACATGACTGCTTCCTGCATCTGGTAGAGCCTCCTTCTCCTTACTATAGTACCCAAATCCCTCTGGAACTAACCGTTTGACTCCCTCTCGGACACTGAATATTAATTGGATCTTCAATTTTCTGACTTCATCACTTGTCCTCCAGGACAAGTCTCGCCATCCTCTTCTTGTAGGTATTACCTACAAGTCAAATTCAGTCCAATAGTCAACAACATTCTATAATCATGAAATTAATCAAAGAAATAACAATTCTTAAGTACGATGACATAGTACTCATAGTCATGCAACCACACATAAGGTTTTATTATCTTTGACCACACTTCTACTCAACATTCATCCACATACTAATACATGTGGAAAATATCTATATGCCTTCCATCTCTACCAAAACATACTATAAGGAGCATGCTACTCCAAGCATGTTATACATGCTCCATCATGAGATGTTGTGCAACACTATAAGCTACATACTTATAACATCACATGTCAAACATGAGCCTACTGCTAAAAATAAAACTGAGTCTCATCATAAATAAAACATATGACAATGAATCAATCATAGTAAGGGATATATAGTTCTCCCTCTTAATCTTGGCTATCTTGTATGGTCATGTCCTAGAGATGTACTGCTCCTAGAGACTTCTTGTCTCTGAGCATCACATCATGCACTATTACATCAAAAGGTCTTCATTTCTACTTCATGTATCAAACTAGAGACCATCTAATATGCTGTCTCCTACAACCGTCACTATAGCTTCCCTTAGATTTATCACCCGTGACCTGCCTAGAACAAGGAAAGCAAAGGGGAAAACAGTGGACAAGAATAATACTCTTATAATAATAAAACAAGAACAAGAAAAATAATCACAGTAGCTCCTTCTCATATCTATTGCTTGTGACCTGCCTGGAACAAGATCCAAAATAAAAAATACAATAATAGAAACAACACTCTTCTAGTGTTGTGATCAATCATTCTTCCATGGTAACCTTCATGGAATTTATAAAATAACCAAGATGACCTACCTCAAATAAAAACAAAAAGTATCTCCTAGAGGAGATGTTAGTTCATTTTGCAAACAAGTACAATAATCATTTATATCAATAGTACTCACATGTTGCCAAGTATTCATTGTATCTAGTAGTAATAGAACCTTTCAAGGATTGTTGTCAGAACTAGTACTGTAGCAATTATCAAACTTGATATGTACAAATTGGAAACTTATTAATTTAATCAATCAAACCTGGAACCTGGAGTCTTATCTTCAAGAACGAGTGTTTTTGATTTTCTTCCAAGTCTCCTTTACTTAAGATGACAAGCAATCTCTTCAACCTGTCCTATGTACTTAAGACAATATACTTTCTTGACAGAAATCTGGGTTAGAGAATTTAAGGCAAATAAAATTTAAAATATCAACCTTAATCAATATAATAATTTCACTAAAGTTAGTTTCTAACTTCAACTTTGACCAAATATTATTACGATAATCATAACTTCAATAGTTCAAAAAATGCAACCTAGATGTTCATAATTCCATAACAACTAGAGGCATATGAAAACAATCAAACCTGCAGTGTGTTGTTTCTATGAATGTGTCGGATCTGAGATCCCTCTGGATCTACCATTGTAAGAGATCTCTTCTCCTGCAACCATACTCAAAATAATGATACAATA
>ML801677.1:202258-221966 GCA_009831015.1 Picea engelmannii
CACCTCATCATCCACTACAATCCCTTGAAGGGGAATCCTTGGTAGCATCCCCTACTTGAGGATTTTGGTCTACCCAATAGGACTTTTATGACACCCATCCCATACCTAAACTTGGTCAATTGTATAGGGTCTTAGAGCATTTGTTTGATTGATGAGGTAGTTTCGATGTACATGTTTAAGTGACTTGTTTATTAGATGTGGTTTTCACTTTCCATGATATTTTGACTTGAGATCCTTGGACGGCATGCCTATTTGTTTTTCAGGACCTTGTTTGGTGGACAATTTTGGAGGAACAAGCCTAGCTTGGGATTCCATGGGGTTTGAAGCCCACAGGTTGGATACCAAGGGCCCACATGTCAGATCATGATGACTTACCTTTGGAGGCATAGAAGACACCTTGGAAGACATGACCTTGCCCATACATGCCAAATGATTTTCCTTGGAGAGGAAAAACGTCACTTCTTGAGGCTTGACGTCACCTAGGGCTAGGGTTTGGTGGTGATGGAGGTATTTCCCATTGAAACGTGGCACATTTTGAAGGAAGAAGGCTCTGAACCATGAAGAAGAGGCTTGTATGGATGAAAATTAAAATATGGAGGCCTAGCCATGCTTCCCAAAATCCAATGACTTTCTCCAAGTGTCAAAACGTCTCCCTAAAGGGGTGACACCATCTTATTTTGGGGTTTCTAATGTGGAAAAAGTGAAAATTAAATATTATTATTTGGTTTAAAGGGTAAGATAAGGGTTGTTGACCCCTTATCTTACCCTAACTAAGTGGAAAAAATATTTTTTAAACCTTTTGTATAAATAGAGATCATGTGAATCTCATTTCATAACACAACTCTCCGTTTTGGAGAAGGATACTTAGCTGGAATTTTCACTACTCTTGGAGAATTTCATTTCTCTTTTGAAAATGTTATGGCTTCTCTTGTTATTGATGGATAAAAGTGGTGCACTACACTTGGAGGATTTTTCTCATGCTTATTGATGGAATTTTCTTGGTCACTTAGGGTTTGATCTTGCATCTATTTGGAATTGGTAAGGAAAATATGCACTTATTGTCTAAAATTTTTTCTTCTTCCATAACTGTTAGTGGATGAACCCTTGGAAGAGTATAAGGGCATACACCCTCACCAAAATTCATTTATTTGCTTGTGAAAGGTCATTAATTGCAAGGTTTCTTGGAGAAATACTAGGGTGTACACCCTCCAAGCTCACCTTTGTTTGTTTCACAAACCCTAGGGAGTAAAAGGGCTTACACCCCTAGGTTCTTTGTGGATGAAGCTCTTATATCCAAGGTCGTATTGTTGCATAAGGTTTTGCTAAAAGAATGAAAGGGATTACACCCTCTTAGGATTTCCTAGTGGACCTAGCTTGCCTTGGGGAGTAAAACGATTTACACCCCCAAGGACTTAGCCTAGTCATCACCTTATTTGACTCCACAACTAATTAGTAAGGCACTAATCATTTTTAATTTGCATTGGAGAAATAAATTTGTTGCTTATTTCTTTGATGTTCTAGGCTTGCTATTTCCCGTAGGGTATCTCAATTGGATAAGTGTTTCTTAGTGCTGTTACAACATCTTATCTACAACTATTAGGGCTGCATAAACCCTAATCAAACTTCTCAAATAAATTTTAATTCAAATGCAAAAATTTGCCCACATAACCTACTAGGCCTAGCACATCTTTTGGTAGATTTTGGGGAGGTTTTAGTGGCTGATTTTCTTTCTATAATAACTTGTTTGTTACAACCAATGAGGCTGATTAATATCTCTGCAATACTATTTTTGGAACAACCTTTTTTAATTGCTAAAATTTAATGCTATCTTACCTGAGTTGATCTAGTTGTTTCTAGTTTATCTCTTGCTCTTTCAAATAGACTTTTAGAAACTTGTTTGCAACATTCATTATCATATTCATTTATGATATATACTACTACTAAATGATGTAATTAGGTACAACAAGCCTAACTTGCCGACCTGTCATGTATTTGGGTAGGTATCTTCATTTTCCTTGTGTCTCGGGTAGGTACAATCAACATTGACAAGGCCTACCTCTTCTTGGCAACCTTGGATACCATAAAGACCTTATTCAAGTCCTCATCCACACATAGCAACTTGAACTATAGGGGAATCCATTCATACATCACATTTTCCATCTCATTTCCCCCTTGGGTCACCGAGATCCCCCCCATTGAGGTGATTTTATCATCTCTAAAGTGACAAGAATACCTGTGTAAGGTGACAGTGGGTAGGTGTTCTCAAAGTTGTCACCATTTGGTGGTTGGGTCGAGCTTTTCTCAACCTATAATTTGTGGGATAACAGGTTGCAACCTCTCCATCATTCCCTTAACACTGAGTGTAATGAGACTATCGCTCCCTAAGACACTCTAGTGGGGGATAGTCCATATTTCATCACTCCTTGTTTATGGGAAAGGGGGCGATGATCCTCAAGTATGGTCAAAATATTAAGTAAAAATATGGAATTTCGACCTTCAAATGATATGTTTCTCTTCCAACAAGTCTAGGGAACATGAAAATTACTCCCACATGGTCATGAATTTGTGACAATTAATAAAGCATATACGACACTTAATAAAGTGCCTGTGACACTTAGTAAGGTGCATACGATACTTGATAAAGTGCATGTGAGACTTAGCAAGGTTCATACGTGACGCAACCCTCCCAACCCACAGGTCGGAAGTTCGCACTCAGTAGGATCGTTCTTCTTCCACCGACCCAAATAGCTCCCGTCAATTGGATCTTCTATTCCCCTTTCGGGAAATATGCACCCACAGAAAACCTCGACGAATCTCCCTTCACACTTCGGGAGAGCTGACTTCGTGACTTCGCGAGTCTTGTGGTCAAGCGACTGTCCCTTCAGACCTCCGAACACCAATATGCCGAGTTCCGATAAACTTTAGAACGCTAAGGTTCCGCCTCCACAAGAAATCAATGGTTATGGAGATTTTCCTTGATCCAATGGTCAATGCTATTTTGCGCACCGAGAGTTCGATATACAAGAGCTCTATGTTTCCTCTACCTTCCGGTCCCGAAATCCCAAAAGACTTGCGTGCCTGCTCCGGGTCCCACAACCCTTGTCGGGAACATCCACGTTCTTCCACGTGTCTCTTCATCAACTTTCCAGCTGACGTGGGCTTCTTCCACTTGTCGCCTCCTCGTGATCTGCTAGCCTGTGTAATTTCGCTATTTCGAGTATCGGGGGTCCTAGACTCGCGATCCCAACCTTATGTCACCGCGAACCCTGAATTCCCGAATCCCGAAGTTCTCTCTTTCACATTTTAGGGATTTGATCAGCCAACCTCTTGGCTTACCCTCGTTCATTCAAACCTCGAATTTCTGAATTGATCGGACCCCGCCACGTGTCCAAGTACTGGCCCCACTATGAAATCTTCCACTGTGTCGGGGTTTCGGTTTTCACAATTTCGCGAATGCAAACGTCGAAGCTTTGGTCCTTCCACCCACGAATTCCCAAAACGAACTTTCAGGGATAGATCCAACGGTCCACGTCGATGTTGTTCAACGACTCTGGTTTCCCTTGGGCTTGTGCTTCAGAACAACACCCTGTAACCTCCTTGGTCCTCTGCGAGATCCGATGGCTCGCGGGACTTCGAGAATTCCGACCGTTCGTTTTCCCTTCAAGAACTTCTGCACTCATAAACAAAGTGTTTTGCCACGGAACTTAACCGCCTGCAACACAAACTTGTGACGCCTCCTTTCAACGCCTCAAGGCACCAACCTTCTGTGCTTTTCTTCGACAACTGCGAAGACTCTATCCCTCCTGAGCTTTCTCCAACTTCGAGTCTTAAAGAAGACTCCTGCACGCACTCCTTGCGGCAAATCCTTCAATTACTTCAAAGAATTAAAGTCCTTCGACTTTGCGCATTTCTTGCAACAACAGTCTCTCAATAGTCCTTCATGTCTTACAAACCCTGAAACTACTCTTGGCCTGCACACACTTTGCACGACTCCTGTGCCTAACTACACTTCTGAGGAAATGAGAACAAAATCTATCCTATCTGAGATTTCAGAGACAAACCTCTGAACCCTTTGTCAACGTACTGCTTGCGAACAATTCAACTACACTCCTTGCAGGAACTCTTGCTCAGATAGAGAAACAATTGAAACTCATCCCTTACTCCCTCTCAGACTTCAAACACAAAGCATGAAATCATATACAAAACATATAAAGCAAATGTATAACAAAAAGTAAACATCCATGAGCATAATATTCAACAGGCATACACAGAGAACAAATACGACACCATGAATTTGAATCGAAGCTCTTTCTATTAATTCAAATCTATGTACATGGGTGTTTTCAACTACAACTCTCTACTCTCTTCTCTATGCGCTATGCTCATAATAATCTTACAACTATACAATGAGGGTGTTTATATCCCGTTTCCCTCCTGCACTCTAAACTGTCTAATCTAAGCATTAAATTCTATCTACCTACATTCATTACACATAAATTCCTCCTATCTACTATGGACGAGAGCGGATCGCTCAAGGTCCTTTTACAATAATACAAGTATGCCTCCATTTAATGACTTCATTAATATTTCAAAACATTTTCAAAAAAATGTCCTTGGTGCTTTCCCAACTATCTCTTATCTTCGTGCTGGCTCACTGCTGGCTATGCTTGCACGTCCTTGCGATGCTCCTACATCATACTCCCTCGCTTGAAAATTTTCATGGGATCCTGTCCATGAGCTCGCGCACGGTGTGTCCATGCTTTTGTATTTCAGCTTCGTTCTCCCAGCTGGCATCTTCAACTGGATGGCCCTTCCACTTGACCAAGCCTGGTCTTCTTACTAACTCTTTTGTCCAGTATGCGCTCCATCTGCGACTGGCATTTGTTTTGTCCACTGAACCTCTAGTTGTTCATTTCCTTCTTCTGCTTCCTCAGCTTTATAAGGGTACAAATCTGAGATATTGAATATCGAAGAAATTTCGATCCCATCAGGTAATTCAATCTCATATTCATTCGCCCCAAATTTCTTCAAGACCTTACATGGTCCGATTTTCTTCATTTTCAGTTTATTATATGTTCCTCTCGGGAACCTTTCCTTTCTCAGATGTGCCAGAATCAAATCACCAACCTCAAATTGAAGTTGTCTCCTGTGTTGATCTACTCTCCGCTTATATTCTTGGTTCAAACTCTACAATCATTGCTTCACCTGGATGTGAAGTTCCTTCATCGCCTTTGCGAAATCTTCTGCACTAGTGCTCCTAGTCATAGTTTGTTCTGAATCCCTCAGCTCAGAAACTCCTCTCGGCTACATGCCATAGACAATATGAAACAGACTCTATCCTGTGCTCCTATTAAGAGAGTCATTATAAGAAAACTTTGCCTATGGTAATATATTGTCCCACTGGCTGTGGTGTTCTGTCACCAAGCTCCTCATCAAGTCTCCCAGACTCCTGTTCACGACTTCTGTCTATCCATCTTTCTGAGGATGATAAGTTGAACTAAACGACAATTTTTTTTCGAGCTTCTTCCATAAGGTTCTCCAGAAGTGTCCTACGAACTTAGTGTCTTGATCCGAAACTATGCTCCTTGGCAAGCCGTGAAGTTGAATGACTTCTTTGAAAAATAGGTTCGCAATGTGAGTTGCATCACTGGTTTTCTGACATGGAATGAAATGTGCCATTTTGGAAAATCTATCCACCACCACAAAGATTGAGTCAAACCCTCTTTGTGTTCTTGGCAACCCCAATATGAAGTCCATGCTGACTGCATCCCATGGCCTCTCAGGTATGGGCAATGGTTGATAAAAACCTGCATTCTGCCTCTTTCCTTTTGAATGTTGACAAATTCTACATCTGTCCACAAATCTTTTGACGTCTGCTCGCATTCCTGGCCAAAAATATGACTCATTCAACTTTGTGAACATCTTGTCATGACCGAATGCCCGACCAATCCTCCACTGTGTTTCTCCTTCAACAAATTTTCCCTCATGGAGCATTTTGGAATACAAAGCTGATTACCTTTAAACAATAATCCTTCCTGGATCATGTATTCTGCCCATTGGCTTCTATCTCTGAGAATTGGATTCTCAGCTGCTTCGTACGCCTCTTTAAAATTTGGATCATCTTGATACATCTCCTTGAGATCATTAAAACCCAACGTTTTGACCCTGAACTCCTGCAATAGCAAACACTTCCTGCTCAAAGCATCAACAACTTTCTTAGCAGTACCAGAAATATGTTTAATCACAAAAGTGAAATTTTGCATATATTCAACCCATTTTACATGTCTTTGATTCAACTTCTCCTGTTGAGTCACAAATTGCAATGCATGATTATCACTGTATAAGACAAACTCCTTGGGAATCAAGTAATGTCTCCATTTTTTAAATGCCTGAATGATAGCATAAAACTCCTTATCATACGTGGAGTATTTGACTTTGGCTTCGTTCAACTTCTCGCTGAAATATGCTATCAGCCTGTCTTCTTGACTGAAGACTGCCCCTATTGCAAATCCACTTGCATCATATTTCACTTGAAATGTCTTTTGGAAATCAGGCAACACCAAAATTGGGTGTTCCGTGATTTTCCTTTTCAACAGATTAAAACTCTTCTCAGCCTCTTCTGTCCAGTAAAAAGATTTGTGTCTCTTCTTCACTGTGTCCATCATCGGTGCACTAATTCCACTGAAATTCTTGATGAACTTCTGGTAGAAACTAGCTAATCCATGAAAAATTCTCACCTCAAAGATATTCTTTGGTGACGACCAATTCTTAATCACTTCCACCTTATCTGGATCCATCCTCAACTTATCGACAGAAATAACAAACCCCAAATAAATGAGCTCTGTCTTCATGAATGAGGAATTCTTCATATTTATCAACAACTTCTCTTGCTATAACCTCTGCATCACTGTAGCCAAATGTTTCAGATGCTCTACCTTTGTTTTACTGAAAATCAATATGTCATCAAGGTACACAATAACAATTTTTTTGATGAAATCCTTCAGGAATTTATTCATCAATCTCATGAAAGTACTCAGCGTGTTTGTTAAACCAAACGACATAACAAGCCATTCATATAACCCTTCATTGGTTTTGAATGTTGTCTTCCATTCATCACCTTCTCTCATGCGGATTTGGTGATAACCACTATTCAAATCAATCTTTGAAAAAAATTTGGCCCCACTCAAGCAATCCATCAGATCATCCATCCTTGGAAATGGAAATCTGTACTTGATGGTTATTTTTTTGATTGCCCTCAAGTCAGTACACATCCTCCAGCCTCCATCTTTCTTCGGACTGAGTACTTTCAGAACAACACATAGACTCAAGCTTTTCCTAACCAAACCTTTGTTCAACAAATCTTGGACTTGTCTTTTGACCTCTTCATTCTCCTGCATCATCAATCTGTATGCTTCTTTGTTTGGAAAACTAGCTCCAGGTATGAGATCAATATGATGACTCACACTTTTGATCGGTGGCAATGAACGAGGTAGTTCGTCCACTACTATGTCAACGAACTCTTCCAATATTTCCTGAACCTCTTCTGGTAAATCATCTACCCTTGTGCTGGTTAAAACAATCTTTGGCTTCCTGACCACAATAAATTGTGGTTCCTCCTTCTTCTTAACTTCTGTAAGAAGTTCCTTCCCACTCATGAGAAGTACAGTGTTACTTACTTCAGGATTCACCTCTTTATCCTTAATCGGAAAGAGCATGTGAGTTCTCCCATTCTTCTCTAGGGTGTATGTGTTCATTCTCCCTTCATGAATCACATTCCTGTCATATTTCCACGATCTACCCAGCAATAGATGACAAACATCCATAGGAATAACATCACAAAGTATTTCATCTTTATACCCTCCTATTTTAAACTCAACTAAACATTGCTTAGTGACATTTACCTGATGTCCTTTTTGCAACCATGAAACTTTGTATGGGCTTGGATGATCAATCGTCTCCAACTCCATCTTTTCTACCATCTCTGTTGAAACGAGATTATCCGTGCTACCACTGTCTATAATAATTTTACATTTCCAGTCTTTGGTTTTGCATGCAGTCTGAAAAGGTCTGTTTCTTTGGACTGAACTCTCCACCTCCTTCTCTGGTGTCAAAAGAGCTTTTTGCATCATCAATGATCTTCCGCCTTCAACATCCTTTGCCTCAACATTTCGCCTTTGTGCTTCGGCAATCTGAGTCTCTCCTTCCTCTTTCTTTTTGTTTGGACATTCATAAGACTTGTGTCCAACTTTTCCACATGTGAAGCATGTTATCACTCCACCTCTTCCTCTTCCTCTACCTCTAGTACGAGGAAAAATGTTGTTATCAACATACTCTCCTCTCTGATCAACATACTACCTTCTCTGTCCAGCATATTTCCCTTTCTGTGAGCTTCAACCTCTCTCAATCTGAGGTTGAGGTTTCTTCTAGTCCTCCTTAGGCTTCTGATTTCTATCTTGGATGACTGATTTGCCCCTGGCTTGACTTCTGCCTCGGCCTGTTTGACCTTGTTTTCAGCTCAGCTTCTCTTTCACCTTTAGAGCCATTTGATAAGCATCTTCCACCATTTGGATGGTCATCATGCTCATCTCATCCTGAATTTCGTATCTCAGGCCATTCATATACCTGGCAACCTTTTCATCATTACTTTCACGATGAAATGCTCTGATGTTCAGCCTATAGAACTCTTTAGTGTACTCCTTCACTGTCATCAGCTTCTGTCTCAAGTTCTGCATCCTTCGAAATAGAGTAATTTGGTAATCTATGGGAATGAATTTCGCTTTCATCTTTGCAATCATCCTATCCCAACTCTTGATTTTCTGCTTATCTTGGCAGCGTCTGTCAGCTTGCATTTCATCCCACCACAATGTCGCATGTCCTTTAAGTCTCGTGACAACATGTTTGACCTTCTTGTCTTCTTCGACATCTTCATAGTCAAAATATGTGTCCAGAGCTCTAATCCAGTCTAGAAGCTCTTCAGCATCCAAGTTTCCCTCATAATCTGGAATGCCCATTTTGGCTCTTGCACTCATTCTTGCAACAACTCTAAGCAAGCGTTCATGTGCTGCATATTCTGCTGTGACTTCTTCTTCTCCATGTCCAGCTTCATCTTCGCTTTCGAATTCACTGACATCTCCAATATCAACTCTGCGCCTTTGTTTTATTTCCACATCCACGAGTCTGGCATGAATGTCATGCAGATATCTTTCCACTTCTGGTTTCGGCACTTGCCTCCCTCTTTCTCTTGACACCTCCCTATCCTCTGGCGGATCAGGTGTTTGTCTGTCCCTTCTCCTCGACAGCATGGTTGAAATTCCTTCTCACTTTTCCTGCCTGAAATATACAAACAAGAATCAGGCTCTGATACCAAGATGAAGCAGCCCTCCCAACCTCCAGGTCGGAAGTCCACACTTAGTAGGATCATTCTTCTTCCACTGGCCCGAAGAGCTCCCATCAATTGGCTCTTCTATTCCCCTTTTGGGAAATCTGCACCCACAAAAAACCTTGGTGAATCTCCCTTCGCACTTTGGGAGAGTTGAATTCCCGACTTCGCAAGTCTTGTGGTCAAGCGACTGTGCCTTCAGACCTCTGAACACCGATATGTCGAGTTCCGATAAATGTTGAAACGCTAAGGTTCCGCCTCCACAAGAAATCAATGGTTCTGTAGCTTTTCCTTGATCCAATGGTCAACGCTATTTCGTGCACTGGGAGCTCGATATACAAGAGATCTATGTCTCCTCTACCTCCTGGTCCTAAAATCTCGAAAGACTTGCGTGCCTTCTCTGGGTCCCACAACCCTTGTCGGGAACCTCCATGTTCTTCCACACATCTCTTCACCAACTCTCCAGCTGACGTGGGCTTCTGCCACTTGTCGTCTCCTCGTGATCTGCTAGCCCGTGTAATTTTGCTATTTCGGGTATCAGGGGTTCTAGACTCGCGATCCCAACCTTATGTCACCGCGAACCTTGAATTCTCGAATCCCGAAGTTCTCTCTTTCACGTTTCGGGGATTTTATCCACCAACCTATTGGCTTACCCTCGTTCATTCAAACCCCGAATTGACGAATTGCTCAGACCCTGCCATGTGTCCAAGTACTGGCCCCACTATGAAATCTTCCGCTGTTTCGGGGTTTTGGATTTCACAATTTTGTGAATCTAAACATCAAAGCTTCGGTCCTTCCACCCACGAATTCCCGAAATGAACTTTCAGGGATAGATCCAATGGTCCACGTCGATCTTATTCAACGACTCTTGTTTCCCTTGGGCTTGTGCTTCAGAACAACACCCTGTAACCTCCTTACTCCTCTGCGAGATCCGACGGCTCGCGGGACTTCTAGAATTCTCCACAGATAATTCCGACCATCCGTTTTCCCTTCAAGAACTTTTGCACTCGTAAACAAAGTGTTTTTCCACTGAACTTAACTACCTGCAACACAAACTTGCGACGCCTCCTTTAAACACCTCAAGGAACCAACCTTCTGTGATTTTGTTTGACAACTGCAAGACTCTATCCCTCCTGAGCTTTCTCCAACTCTGAGTCTTAAAGAAGACTCCTGCATGCACTCCTTGCGGAAAATCCTTCAATTACTTCAAAGAATTAAAGTCCTTCGACTTTGCGCATTCCTTGCAGCAACAATCTCTCAACAGTCCTTCAGGTCTTACAAACCCTGAAACTACTCTCGGCCTGCACACACTTTGCATGGCTCCTGTACCTAACTACACTTCTGAGGAAATGAGAACAAAAGCTATCCTATCTGAGCTTTCAGAGACAAAACTTTGAACCCTTTGTCAACGCACTCCTTGTGGACAATTCAACTGCACTCTTTGCAGGAACTCTTGCTCAGATAGAGAAACAATTGAAACTCATCCCTTACTCCCTCTCAGACTTCAAACACAAAGCATGAAATCATATACACAACATATAAAGCAAATGTATAACAGAAAGTAAACATCCATGAGCATAATATTCAACAAGCATACACAGAGAACAAATACGACACTATGAATTTGAATCAAATCTCTTTCTATTAATTCAAATCTCTGTACATGGGTGTTTTCAACTACAACTCTCTACTCTCTTCTCTATGCGCTATGCTCATAATAATCTTACAACTATACAATGAGGGTGTCTATATCCCGTTTCCCTCTTGCGCTCTAAACTGTCTAATCTAAGCATTAAATTCTATCTACCTACATTTATTACACATAAATGCCTCCTATATACTATGGATGAGAGCGGATCGCTCAAGGTCCTTTTACAATAATACAAGTATGCCTCCATTTAATGACTTCATTAATATTTCAAAACATTTTCAAAAAAATGTGCTCGGTGCTTTCCCAACTGTCTTTTATCTCTGTGCTGGCTCGCTGCTGGCTATGCTTGAATGCCCTTGAGATGCTCCTGCATCAATACGACACTTGATAAGGTGCATATGCTACTTACAACACTTAGTAGAATGCGATACATAAGTGATACATAAGTGAAACACTTAGTAGAATGAAATACATAAGCGTGCCACTTAGTAGTATGGGAATTTGGTGTGTAACACATGATACATGAGATTCGATCACATACAAGTATTAATATGGGTCATTGAAGACCCAACAAATTAATATTAGCTCAAAGGATGGACCAAAGATGGTTATTATTGAAGACTACTAGGATGAAGCTTCCATCACAAAGGTTGTAAATATATTGAAAGAATAGAAACACTTGTTTTCGCAAAATTTCATCGGGATGAAGGTGTATTTGTGAGATTGGGTGATGAAAATTGCATTGAATCCAAGTACCAAATATATCAAGAAAAGGCCATATCATATGAATCTGCATTATAAAGAGAAAGTCCGGAAATGGATCAATATAATGTTCACCATTACAATGGTTTTCCCTGTAGAATAATTTGAATGGATAAGCCCCATTTCCATTTAGAATAAGAAAACAAAAGTATTTATCCTTTATGTACATAATTTATGATAGTGAGGGAGGCATGCATTTTTGATCCTTTTCAGATGTCATTCATTGATGAAATCTTAGAAAAACTTGAAAGGAACAAGGTATACTCTTTTACAGATAACTTCTTCGAATATGATTGAGTCCATATCAGAGAGGAAGATAAGACAAAGACCACTTTTGCCACTAAATGAGGGTCATTTGCATACAATGTAATTCCCTTTGAGTTGATGAATGCACCTATGGTGTTCTCTTGTATTGTTGTCATTGTGTTCGACAACTAGATCCATATATCTTTATGACTGGACTATGTATAGCTTGTTAAGAGATCATGTTGCTTTGTTATGGATAATGATTGAATAGTGTAGATAAATGCATCACTCAATTAATAATAATAAAAGGAATATTTTTCACTCCATTTGGTGCTTTGGCACATTGTTTTCAAGGAAGGTCAATTAGTGGATCTCGTGAAGGTAGTTGTCATTGTAGATTTTCCCCCACTAAAGAATGTCTCGATATTGTGAACTACTCTTTGCTGGAGTTACTTCAAACACACCTAGGATTTATTTTTCCTAAGGTTTTTCCTATGTTTATTAGTTATTATTCAGTCTCCTATATTTTAGGAAGAATATTCCTCTAGGGAGAACATTCTCTTCAGTTTTCACTTCAGTTTGATCAGTTGAGTGGAGTCTAGAAGCTACATTAGGATTATCACCATGCAACATTGAGATCATCACCAACTAATGCTCACTGTTATTGGAATCATCACCAGAATAGTGCATTACCCATGATTCTTTGATATCCTCCTCACTTCACTCTGTTTCAATTAGTTAACTGAATACTGATAGACTAGTTAACTCATACTAGGTGGCAATTCACTCCCATAACTGCCCAAGAGACTAGAATGGGTGGCAATTTACTCCCATAACTGTTAGTGTGTGTCCAGATCACTATAGACCACCACTATGGAACATTGTATTCTCCTCCAGTGCACATCATTTGTGTTATACAGAGTATATCATGTGTAAATTATCATTCATTAATTTGGTTAATGATAATTCTTCCATTCTTTTCTGTCATGCTTCTCTTTTCTTCTATTTTCTTTGGAATTATGTATGTAAATTCCTAGATAGATATATTATATGCAAGTTCAACACATTTACATGGTATCAGAGTCGATAGATTGCTAGGGAAAAGCCACACCAAATTATTTTTGCAGGTATAGAAGGTTGAAGACAACGGAAAAATGGAATTCCCAAAAGAATTCATTATTACACCTTACAACTTCTTTGCATGGAAGGAGAAGATGATCATGCATATTCTAAGCATAGGATTGTACAGGTTAACCATGAACATAGAGACAGAACCAACATCAACCATAGAAAAATACAAGTATTTAAATCGAATGGATGAAGCATTCAGAACAATTTGTAGTCTCATTTCTCCTGATCTCCTCTTTCACATATCTTCCTGTAAAACCCCCAATGAATCCTAGAACACCATGGAAGCGATTTTTGGAAAACAAGATGAGATGAGGGGTCACATGCTCAAGGTGGAATTTCTCACATTGGATCCAAAAATCTTCGACAATCTCCAATATTTCATTACCAATTATAAGGATTTACTGTTGCAACTCAAGGCTTGCGAGGTTGATAAATCTAAGGAGGAGAAACAAATGGTTCTCACCATTCTCTCCAAGCTTGGTACTAAATTATCAGTATTTTTATCCACATTCCATTCAGTCAAATTCACCTTTGGAGCCACCTGGAAGATGCCTTCTCTTGAGGAATTATGGAATCTCTAACACAAGAACAAACCAAGCTCATAAACATGGGAAAAATCAAAGTCCCAATGGCGCATGAACTTACTATGCAAGATGGAAACAATCATCAATATCATAAATATAAATATAAAGAAAAAAATAAATCTCATGCAAATCCAAAGAAGGAAGGGTACTCAAAACCCTTCAGCGATGCCTCTAGATCCAAAGGTGGAAAGGGAAGAAAAGGGGAGAAATGCATATAATTCCATAAAGGATTCCATCCAGAATCTGCATGTATGCAGAAACAAATAGATCTAATGAATCAAATACTTCAAAAAAAAACCTTGGATATCGCATCCTCGAGGGTGCCAAGAAGAAGAAGCCAGAAGATAAGAATCCCAAAAAGGCAATTCTAGCTATGCCTTGATTTCCATCAATTCCTCTCCCAATGCTTGGATCATAGATTCAAGAGCATCACACCACATGGCTTCCACAAAAGAGGTCTACTCCTCATTGGATGAATGCAAAGGTCCTCCTATTCTGATGGGGGACAACTCTCCAATGGAGGTCACCGACGAAGGAAGGATTGAACTCACCAACAAAAGCTTCGAGAATGTGATGCACATTCCCAAACTTTCCGTCATTCTTCTCTCCATGTATCAGATGAAAAATTCAGGCACTGGAAAGAAATTCATATTCACACCCGATGGAGTGGATATCTATGACATGCCAACCAATTCCATGGTTTCTACCGGTGAGGTAAATAATCAATTTAGGCTTTACACATTTTCTGAATTTATTGAACCAGATTATGCTTTACTGCTTACCCATGCTAATGAAAGAAGTAGGATATGGCATGAAAGGTTTGGGAATTTAAATTTCATATATATATGCAACAACTTAGCAAGAATGGAATGGTTGATGGTTTACTAGACATCCATTTCTCAAAAGGAATTTGTGAGAGATGTGTTCTTGGAAAACACCCTCAAGAGAAATTCGACAAAGGAAAGACACAGAGGGCTTCCTCTCCTTTAGATTTGATCCACAGTGACCTCATGGGCCCTTTTTTTCATCCATCAATCAACAAAGAAATGTACGTGATCATTTTTGTTGATGATTTCTCATGCTTCACGTGGATTTTCTTTCTCAGGGAAAAATCATAGGTCTTTCAACACCTCAAAGATTTCAAAGCCCTTGTTGAGATACAGTCAGGAAAGAAAATAAAAATACTCTGAAATGATAATGGGGGAGAGTATGTCAACCATGAGATCCAGAATCTTTTTCATGAGGCAGGGATTTAATTGCATCACACAGTTCCCTATACTCCATAGCAAAAAAAAATTGTTGAGTAGAAAAATAGATCTCTAAAAGAGATGGCCTCTTGCATGCTACATGTAAAGTCACTTCCAGAGAGATTGTGGGTAGAATCACTTAATTGTGCAACCTACATCCAAAAAATATCTTCCCATAGATCTGTCAAGGATAACACCCCCTACGAGGCTTGGAGTGGCCTCAAACCAAAAGTGACCCACTTTCGTATTTTCGGTTCACGTGCATGGGCCCATATTCCCTCTGAAAAGAGGAAGACACTTGATCCACAAAGAACATAATGTATCTTTTTTGGATACCTTGACGGTGTGAAGGGATACATACTTATTGATATTTCCTTGGACCGAATCATCATTGAGCGAAGTGTCGAATTCGATGAAAGTGTCTCACATGTACCTCAACATCCGCATGTAGGCACCTTTGTTCTTTCACTTGTCAGAGATGATGAGCATGAACATGCCAAATCTTCTTTAGATGAGAGTTCTGATTCATAGGATTTAGATGATATAGATACAAAGTCAATACAGTCAGATGAAAATTCAATGCATCTAGATGCAGATGCAGAGCCAGAGCCGAGGCCCAAGTGGGCCCAGACTACTCTTCAAGATGCATGGGATCTTTTTGGGGATCCAACCAATACTAGGAGGACACTATTTGATTTTGAGGATTCTCCTCTTGCACTCACTTCGACTGAACCATTTCCCACCATGCATATTTTCTTGGTTTAGTATTCAAATCCACAGTCTTATGGTGAGGCTGCTAGAAATCCCTTTTGGGAATCCACCATGTAGGAGGAGTACAACTCCCTCCTCGAGAACCAGAATTGGGATCTGGTTAGCCTTCCTTTTGGAAGGAAACTTGTAGGTGAAGATGGGTCTATAGGACCAAGAGCCCAGTGGATGGACAAATTAGCAGATACAAATCCAGGATTGTTGCCAAAGGCTTTCAACAGGTGCATGGAATTGACTATGATGAGACCTTTGCTCTAGTAGCGAAGATGGATTCCATACGTTTGGCACTTGCCATTGCAAAAAACAAGGGATGGGAAGTCCATCAGATGGATGTGAAGAATGCATTTATTCATGAGGATATCTCTGAGGAGATATAATGGAGAAGCCCCAAGGATTTATGCAGGATTCATCTTTGGTCTTTCGACTGAAGAAATGTCTTTATGGCCTCAAGCAAGCTTAGAGGGCATGGTATGCCAAGATGGACTCCTACCTGCTTTCACATAAATTTGTACGTTGCAAATCATACTTGAATGTTTACATGATCATGACAATTGATTCACTTCTACTCCTAGTTTTGTATGTTGATGATTTTCTAATCACCAGTTGCTCGACTTCAACGATTGCTGCAGTCAAGAGGATTCTACATGACATATTATTGAGGATGGACATGGGTCCACTATACTTCTTCCTTAGACTCAATATCAGTCAGGATGCATCAGACATCAAACTGTCTCAGTCCAGGTATGCACGAGATATCCTTAAGAGATTTCACATGACAGACTACAAGTCTGCTCCAATTCCTTTCCTATAAAGAGTCAAACTTGAGTATGGCATGGACACTCCAGTGGTTGACAACACACTGTACATACAACTAGTGGGGAGCTTTTTGTATCTCACACACTCCAGACTACAACTAGTTGGCGCAACTTTTAGGTTCATGCAGGTGCTGCATGAGATACATTGGAAGGCTACAAATCATATCCTTCGATACGTACATGGCACCATCACCTTTGGGATTCACTATTCAATAGACTCTACATTGGACCTCATCGGGTTCACCGATTCTGACTGGGATGGCGATAACATTGATCGCAAGTCCACATCTGGTTACTCACTCAGTCTTGGTTCTGGGCCTATCTGTTGGTCGAGCAAGAAGTAGGCTGCTATTGCTCTATCTTCAGTTGAGGAAGAGTACAAAGGGGTAGTTAACATAACCATTCATGCTATGTGGCTACAACATTTTCTCATTGAGTTGGGCATTCAGTTTCATCGACCGATCGTCATCTAGTGTGACAAATAGAGAACTCTGAAGTTCTGTAGAGATCCAGTTCAGAGACAACGAACATAGCACATCAAGATCCACATGCACTACATATGAGACTTAGTACACAAGGGGATCATCGAACTACAATTTTTTCCTTTAGCAGAACAGACTGCAGACATCTTCACCAAGACCTTCACTGACAAAAAGTTCCATTCTCTGCGCAGTCATCTTGAAGTGAATGACACAGTTTCCTAGCAACTGTCAGTTCTTCTTTTTACATGAATTACTTTGAGGGGGAGTTTTTCCCATGAGGTTTTCCATCTTTCCTTGCTTTATTTCAATGTATCTTTTGTATTTGGGTACCTAACATGGCCTTGTTGTCAGGACACATTCTTTATTTTCACCATAGTGATGTTCAGGGGGGGTGTTGGAGTTACTTCACACACACCTAGGATTTATTTTTCCTAAGGTTTTTCTTATGTTTATTAGTCATTATTTAGTCTCCTATATTTTAGGAAGAATATTCCTCTATGGAGAATATTCTCTTTAGTTTTCACTTCAGTTTGATCAGTTAAGTGAAGTCTAGATGCTACATTGGGATTATCACCATGCAACACTGGGATCATCACCAACTAATGCACATTGTCCTTGGGATCATCACTAGACTAGTGCATCACCCATGATTCCCTAATCTCCTCCTCACTTCACTTGGTTTCAGTTAGTTAACTAAAGACTGATATACTAGTTAACTCAGACTAGGTGGCAGTTCACTCCCATAACTGCCCGAGAGACTAGACTAGGTGGCAGTTTACTCCCGTAACTACTGGTGTGTGTCTAGATCACTTTGGAACACCACTATGGTGCATTGGATTCTCCTCCAGTGCACATTGGTTGAGTTATACAGAGTATATCATGTGTAAATTATCATTCATTCATTTGGTTAATGAGAATTCTTCCATTGTTTTCTCTCCTGCTTCTCTTTTCTTCTATTTTCTCTACAACTGTGTATGTCAATTCCTAGCTAGATCTATTATGTGCAGGTTCAACACATTTACACTCTTGGATATATTGGTTATTGTTTGTAGTTTATTAATAATTACATAGATCTCATGACATCGATGGAATAATTATTGAAGACAAATGTACCTTTTTTCTACACAAAACATCACAATAAATATTTTGAGTAGTTGAAAGGGAAAATGGTCATCACATCTATATTGGTCTTCTCGGATTGGGAGAAGCTATTTCATGTCCATGTGGCTACATTGGGCATAGTTATAGGGCGTGTTTTGTCTCATATCACTACAAGGAAACAATCTTTTAGTGGAGGCTTTTATGGAAGTTGCTTTTAAAGTGCCTCATTTGTAAAGGTTTTTAGTGGATGTTTTTTAGTAGGTGGCAGGTAGAGGTTTTTGTGAAAATTGGGTCGCGGTGCTCCAATTTTCCATAGGTGCACATATGTACTTACTACAAAAGAGTATTGATGCTCAATGGCCACATGCACACTAGAGGGGAAATAAGCCAAAATGACATTGGTGCTCCACTTCAGTCCAGGCACACAGGTGCTCCAGATTAGTCTAGGTGCATAAGTTCTCCTAGACCGATGTACACCAAAGGTACAATAACTCAAAAAATATTTAGTGCTCCATTTTGGTCCAAGTGCATCGTTACCCCAAATTGGTCTAGGTGCATTGGTTCTCCTAGAATTATGTGCATAGAAGGGACAACAACAAAAAACACATCAATTCTCCCCTTGGGTCCAGGAACATGTCACCAAACAAATGGGCACCAAAGGGGAAAAAAACCCAAAAAATGTCGATGCTCCACTTTGTTTTAGCACCCTAGTACTATAGATTGGTCTTGCCACATTATTTCTTCTATTCTAATATGCATTGAAGGGAAAACAACCGAAAAAACATTAGTACTCCACTTTGGTCCAAAGGAATTGATGCTCCAAATTGGTTTAAGCACACCAATGCTCGTACATCGATGTGCACTCAAGGGACAATGGAAAAAAAAAATATCAGTGCTTCACTTTGATCCAAGCACATTGATTCTCTTTGTTACCCCCCCAGCCTAGGGGTAACTAAGGAGATGATGTCTCGAGGCCCACAGGTGGAAGACATGGAGTGTCGAGAGCCAGATTGACCAATAGAGCCCACATTGAGCAGATACGGCCCCTCCTCTCCACCACACATCACCACTCATCGTTAGCAGCATAACATCATCCGCCACACTAGATTGACCCCTAGAAGACAACAAGTATTTCTTCACGAGGTAACAAGTCCAGTATCATGGTAAGTGTCACTTTAATAATTGAAGCATTTGAGCATGTTGCAAATATTCCTTTATTGATTATGGAACGTTTGCTTGGAAATTATATCTTTTGCCTTATTTCACCTTGGTGGTTGACATGGTATCTTAGTAAGTTGGCCACCCTTGGGAAAAGGGTTTCTACTGGGGGTTTCATTGAAGGGTCACCGTACCATTCCCATTCATACTTACCACTTTCCATACTTCTTCCCCTTCATTTCTTCATCTTTTGGGTTTTTGGGTTCATTGACCCCAAGAAGGGCCTGCACCTTATTTCATGTGAAGAAGGGGATGAAGGCCTAGAGGTGTTGCAACTAGCAGTGTAAAAATAAAAATCCATAATTCATCCTTCTAGATGCTCTC
>ML801678.1:0-14568 GCA_009831015.1 Picea engelmannii
TCGTTTGCCTTACCACGTCGCGTTTCAGATAGTAGTGGCTCACCCCACGAAAACCTTTACACGAAACATTTTCCGCACGGTGGTAGACGAGGGCGCTTCAACATGCGTTATGTCGTTAGCCTGTTGGAAGGCCATTGGTCAACTTGAGTTGTCTCCGTCACCTACTCTTCTCACTGCGTTCGATGGTCGTTCTTTCCGACTGCATGGCATCATCCCTTCTTTCCCTGTGCAGTTAGGGGGGAAGACCGTGTGCGTCGAAGTAGAGGTAGTCGATGTTGCCATCGATTACAATCTATTGTTAGGTCGTAGTTGGACTTATGCTATGCAAGCGGTGGTCGCTACAATGGGCATGGGGAGATGATGTTTTCCTGAGGCAATGGGGAGATAAAAAATACTTTATGTATTATATCACTGAGTTTGGGTCCCTAAAGAGAAAAGAGGGGGAATCTTTCTCTGACTTCTCCAAAAGATTCAACAAAATGTACAATAAGATCCTTGCTGAGATAAATCCTACAGAAGCCTTTGTAAAAATCACTTATGCTAGTGCTTTTGACCCTGATTTCCACCTCTTGTTAAGAGAAAGAAGAGCTACTTCCCTGTCTCATATGCAAGATGCAGCCCTGGAAGTAGAATCCAATGTGTTAGCAGTTGACAGACTTAGAAATAAAGCTGATAGAGACAGAGGAAGGGGAAGATCTGATGGCTCAACCTCTAGTTCTTCTGCCTCCCACCATCAGTTCTTCTACCTCCCACCATCAAGTAGATGAATGGACCAATATGGTGAAGACCCTGTCTACAGAAATGGAGAAGATGAATCTTGAAGGGAAGCAAAATTATAAGAATGTCCCAAATGATCATAGCAGAGCCATCTTCAGAAGACCAAACAATGCCCCTCAAATACTCCCGAGAGAGCCTAGAAACAGAGATAGGGATGATCAAAAAATACAACCCCCCTCCAAAATAACCTTGTTGTTGATGAAGAGAGGGAGGAAGAAGAGCTTGATCTTGAAATCCATTTCCTTGGAGACACCTCCCCATTTCCCCATTTGACTCAATCTGCATATGATGAATCCCTCATGAACAGTCAAATAAAAAAGATAAGTAAGTGTGAGAAGGGAAATGGAAGTCCCAATAAATACAATCTCAGGTCTAAGAAGGAATAAGGGAATTCTGACACCCCTAATCAACCGTCCAGAATAGAGAATCCCTCCAAAGATGCAACAAACAAAACAAAAGAAAAGAAATCTCAGAACCCCTCACCGACACACAAAGACCCTGTCCCAGAAGTGAGAGAAACTTTGAAGCCCCTTTCCTCCTTCAACTTTGAGCACGAAATTCAAAAGGTTATAATCCTTGTGCCCCTTTCAGAGCTATTCAAGCACAAAAACTTCAAAAAATCCCTCTCTAAGCTGTTGCAATCTGAGCCATCTTTCCATTCCATAGACTCGATAAATCTTCAAGATGAAAAGCCAATAGTCATCTTGGGTCCTATGGTGGAAGATAGAGATAATTAATCCCCTCCCTTATATACATCACTGAACATACATGATAAGGTGTTGCATAACTGTTTGATGGACTCATTGAGGGAATCTCATAATCTCATTCCAAAAATTGTCATGGAAGAACTCAAGTTACAAATCACAAATGCTTATCATGACTTATATTCCTTTGATTCGAGGAGGGTGCAATGTCTTGGTGTCATCAAATATTTGGTTGTGACCTTGTTTCAACTACCCATGAAAGGTGTGGTCATGGATATTGTGGTGGCGGATGTTCCTCCCAAGTTTGGAATGTTATTTTCAAGATATTGGATTAAAATACTTGGGGGGACCTTGCAAATGGACCTCACATATGCTACCATTCCAGTGTTCGGAGGGGAGCATAGAAGACTGTACAAAGAGGCTCATTTGGCCTACATTATTAGTGATGAAGAAGACCCCATTAATCATCCTATCTTTTCCCTTGACACTGATTTGGGGTCTAGTTTGTTACAACTCACTGATACTCCTGAAGCCCCTCTTGAAATCAGAAAGTAACCCACTTCTTTTCATGAAATACCTCCCCCAACTACTTCTGTGTGGAATATGTTCTTCAACGGAGCCTCTTCTAGGGAAGGTGTTGGTGTCGGATTAGTTTTTGTACCACCTTGTTAAGAGGCCATACCTTTTTCCTATAAACTAGAACTTGAAGCTACCAACAATCTAGTAGAGTATGAGGATCTTGTTTTGGTTTTAAGAGTTGTGAAAGACATGGGGATTGAAGAGATAGAAGTATTTGGATATGCTGAACTAATTGTTCATCATGTAAAAAATGTTTATCAAGCTAAGAACCCTAGGATAAGGACTTACAGAAATGAGGTGTGGGACCTAATTGTCAATTTCTTCTCAACCTTCAACATTTAATTTATTCCAAGAGAGGCAAATATTATGGCTGATTCTTTGGCCATCTCAGTGAGCCAAATCAGGATCCCACTGCCACCTAAGCTCAGGTATGATGTTGAGATTAGATATAGGCCCTCTGTACCTAAAAATATCAAGCATTGGAAGGTGTTCGAGGATGATGTTGAAATCAGGAGATTTCTTGAGTCGATTGATGAGTTATCTGCATTACATATTGATAAGGATCATGATGTTGAAGGTGACCCTCCCCACGAAGTATTTTTGAATGAAATTTATGATAACCATATTGTTCAGCTGCCTAGCAATCATATTCTGAAGGGACTAGTTCCTTTAGAAAGATTGTTCGATGGGAATGATGTGGCAGTAAAGGGTAAAGTCTCAAATGAGGATGATGATGTAGCTCATTGGAATATTGGTACGGAGGAGGATCCAAAATTTGTCAACCTGTCATGTAGTCTTTCAAGGGAGCAGAGGGCCGAGTATGATGAGTTACTAAAGGAATTCGCCGATGTGTTTTCCTGGACCTATGAAGACCTCAGAACATACGACATAGCCATCATTGAGCATAAGATCCCATTGAAGGAAGAGGCCAAACCATTTAGGAAGAAATTAAGACAGATAAATCCTATGTTGCTTCCTATTATGGAAAAGGAGGTAAAGAAGTTGTTGAACACCCAAATCATTGTCCCTTTGAGATGTTTTGAATGGGTAGCCAACCTGGTCCTAGTGAGAAAGAAAAATGGAGAAATTAGACCATGTGTTGATTTCAGAAATCTAAACAGAATCTCTAAGAAGGACAATTACCCTTTGGCAAAGATGGAACATATATTTCAAAGGGTAATATGCGCATCCAGGATCTCCATGATTGATGGATTTTCTGTCTACAATCAGATCTCTTTCCTGCCTGAGGATATAGAAAAGACAACCTTCACCACTCATTGGGGCACATTCATGTATGCCAAAATTCCCTTTGGATTGATGAACGTAGGAGAAACCTTTTAGTGAGCCATGGACATCGCTTTCATTGGAGAAAGAGATACATTTGTGGTCATTTATCTGGATGAAATAACAATATTCTCCAAATATGATAAAGAACATTTTCAACATCTAAGGAAAGTCTTCTTGAAATGCAGAAGGTTTGGTCTCTCCCTAAATCCCAAGAAGTCCTTATTTTCCATGCAGGAAGGGAAGTTGTTGGGACACATTGTGTCTACTAAGGGGGTTAGGATTGATTCAAGAAGGGTAGAAGCTATTCAATCCTTATCACCTCCTATATCTAAGAAAGAAATTGACTCCTTCCTGGGAAAAATCAATTTCTTAAGAAGGTTTGTTTCAAAAGTTGAATTGGTGAAGCATATCACAACCATGCTCAGGAAGGGGAATAAAATAAAATGGACTACTGAGTCCAGAGAATCCTTCGACCAAATCAAGAAGGCATTGACTGAGGCACTTGTGCTAATCAATCACGATTATTCCAAATATTTTCTGATTTTTTCCTTTGCTTCTTTTGATACAGTGGCAACTGTTTTATTGCAAAAGAATGTTGAAGGGCTAGAGCAACCTATTTCCTTTTTCAGCAAAGCATTAAGGGATGCAGAGATCAGATATGACATCATGGAGAAGCAGGCTATGCCTTGGTGAAATATCTCAAAGCTTTTAGTGTCTAAGTTTTTAATTCGAAGATCATCGCATATGTTTCTTCAACTTCTGTAAAGGACATTCTCATTCAGCCTGACATAGACAAGAGAAGGAGCAAATGGATTGCCAAAATCCTTGAATTCAAACTAGAAATAAAACCCACCAAACTGGTTAAAGGCCAAGGTTTAACCAAGTTGTTGGTTGAATCTAATTGTAAACATTCGGGGGTTAAATTCATCAACACTTGCTCAGAAAAACAATAGGGTGAAGTGTCTGATAAAGGTCTTCGGGACAACCCTCTGTTAGCAGAATGCACCAGGTACAAAGATATTATATTTTTTCTACAGGATTTAAGGCCCCCTGATGGTATGGGAAGGATAAAGGCAAGATATTTAAAGCTCAAAGAAATCAAATATTTCCTTATCAACTAGGTTCTATATTGGAAAGACCCTCTAAGAGTGTTGCTGAGATGTTTGGACCCATAAGAGGCCCAAAACATTATATTTGATTTCCATGATAGCCTCTGTGGGGGACATCACTTCTGGAAAACCACTGCCTACAAAATTCTCAGGGATGGTTACTATTGGCCTACTCTATTCACTAATGTCTATGCAAAAATCAGGTCTTGCATCAAATGCCATAAGTTATCTAGAAAGAAGCAACTCAAGCCTCTTCCATTGAATCCTATACTAGGTTCAGGACCCTTTCAACAATAGTGTCTGGATTTTATCAGGGAGATTCATCCTCCTTCAAGTGGTCAACACAGGTGGATCCTAACTGCAACAAATTATTTCACCAATTGGATAGAAGTTATCCCCACAAGGAGTGCTTCTCATAAAGTGATCCTTGGTTTCTTGAAGGATATTATAGTAAGATTCAGTTGTCCAAGCAGGATCATCAAGGATAACATTGCATCCTTCAGAGATGAGTCGTTGATCAAATTTTGTGAGTAGTTCAAAATTTCATTAATTCACTCAACCCCTTACTATCCACAAGGGAATGGATTGAAATATTCCTCTAATAAAAGCCTTATAAATATTATCAAAAGGTTGTTAGAGGAAAAAAATAAAGCATGGGATTCAAAGATCAATTTTTCCTTGTGGGCTGATAGAGTGAAGAGGTCATTAGGCATCTCTCCTTTCCAACTTGTATACGAGACTAAAGCATTTTTTCCTTCCCAGTTCACCCTGCCTGTGGAAACATTCTTCCAAGACTGCCACGAAGAGCCTGATGACATGATCAGGAGGATACATCAACTGGTAGAAGTGCAGCAGGCAAGAGAGAAGCTTATGGATAAAGCACATCACCATCAGCAGAAAATCAAGCAAGCCTTTGATAGGAAGAGAAATAAGGAGGATTTCTAGCTAGGATATCTAGTCCTCAAATGGGATGTGCCCAGACAGGACAAGGGAAAGCATGGAAATTTTGAATCCCTTTGGATCACCCCCTTCAAAATTTTTGAATCGTTTCCCAACAACACTTACAGGTTGTAGAATTTCGAAGGTGATGAAGTTTTTAGTGGCCCAGTAAATGGGCACTTCCTAATTTTTTTTTTGTTTGAAGCTGCAATCGACATTCCACCATTGTAAATATTGTCCATGTTTTATGTATTTTTATTTAAGTAGGAGACTCCATAACCCAAAGCAAGTAATTGGAGTTGCACATTCTTGGCAGCTCGCAGGGAGCATGCCATCCCCTATGGAGCCAAATGTTAGCACATAATATTGTCAGAGCCTTAGGGGTTTGTGATTTCTACCTTGGTCTGTTTTTTTACTTGTTTGTTCTCCTTTTACAGACCCGGTCGTAAGTTTTCCTCTCGGCTTGTAATTTTCTGTTGTTTGTCTTCACCTACTTGATAGACCTATTTTTCCTTAGCATCTTTCTTAAGAAATATCGGTCCTAAGCCTTTTTGTTTTCCCCTAAAGTCAAGCACTTCTCTCTTTACCTCTTTAATTGACCCTTTTTCTTTCTTGAGCCTTTATCCAGTCATCCAAGTAGTTGTTCACAGACCGCAGTCATAAGAACAAAACACCACACTTAGAGAGGTAAAAAATGGATTCAGATCAAGCGAGCGAAAAATATTAGTGTTCAACGATGGAGATCCACCAAGTGGAGAAGAGCGTCGATCATCAGGGGATCGGATCCATACAGTTCCATGAAGAATAGCATCAGGCAGAGTGGCAGAATCACAATGCCATCCTAGACGTTAGTATCGGGAAGGACACGTAGTGCAAGATCAACATTTCTCTTACTCGTGAGATGGAGCAGTCAAAGCACCGAGTCATAAAGACTCGCGAAACGTGAAGTCATGAAATAATTGGGACCATTCATTCTAGAGGGGCACGTGGCGGAGGATTCGAACCGTGGAGAAACTCTTTCGGGAAAGTTGGGTTGAAAATTGTTGATGGCCCAAAGTCCCAAAACATCGATACAATCTTTTTCGTCTGAAGCAAAGAGATGTGTGTCACCTGATCTAAGCGATAGTGATTTCGTGACTCAGAGGTTTGAGCATAGAGTGCAACATGAGTTCGCGAAACGCAAAATCGTGACACACATAGGGAATCAGGATTGCGGTCACTACCCAGGGTCATATGGAGGCAGGGATAAATAAAGGATAGGATCTTGATCATGTGATGGGTGGTTAAGTTTGTTTGAAGAGATGATCATGGCCTTCATATTGAAGGCAAATCTGACCAATGATCCAAGTGGGCCATTTCGTGGTAGAAAGCATTGGGATATTTGAAATCAAGAGTGAAAACTCTCGAAATGTGAAATCTCAAGTTTTCAGAGGGATAAGCACAAGGTCAAGGCCCACGGTCATGTGTGACAAAGGAAGTGGAGCTACGCAAAGGATCAAAACACCCAATTTGGTCATAGAGAAGGATTTACATAACCTCGAGGTGGTAGAATCGTCTTAAAGGAATTCCGAGCTCACCTAGAACATTCATGGTTGTTAGGCTTCGTCCCAACCCCAATGAAAGTAGTTAATGAAAATGGGTAGGGTAGTTGAAACCTCATTTCATTGCATAAATGGAAAGTATGGAAAATTTGGCCATGGAGGGCAGACTATGAGCCGAAAGGTCCCTTGTCAAGAATTCTCCTATGAAGCCCATAATGATCTGATCTTGTGTCTGACAGAAGAGTGCAAGTACGGCCTGACAGAAGAAGATGAAAACGCAAAGCCTTGAATGCATGACCAAAGTGTGTTTTTGTAAGGAGCAAGTTGCTTTGAGTATATATATACTCAGTTTTTATATTTTGTAGAGGTGGATGGTAGAGAAAAGATCCCATATTGTAAAGTTTTAGTAAAGCCTCTGCCTTTTGGTTATGTATCTGTATTTGAGACTTCTTGTTTAATAACAATAAGCTTTCCTTACTACATCTTGTTTTCCTCTGATACTGAAAGAGTTCATGATTGACTGATTCACATGAATTATTGTGACTGTATTATGATGAATGCTTGATTATAGTTTTGTCATAATTCCTTTTAGTTTCTTTGAGATTTAAATTCAAGAATATCTTGTGTTTAAGTTTTTCCTCTTTGGGATATTGAAAGACCTGATGTCCTCGACAGAACTCTACATTTTCTCACCAAATTCTTCCCTCTAATCACCCTTACTACAACTTACTAACTGAAGTTGAAGCAAGACCTCACTTGCTTATGCATGCTAGTCCAGTTTTCTGAGTTAAAACGATATCATCTCGAGTCTGCATCCATTCGACCTCTTTTATAACCAACCTGTGACATAAACCTCTTATGCATATCAGTATTACCTCTGCAACAATCCAGTGGTGACTTCCGGTGATAACATATCCTATATTGTTGAGAAGTTTGGATCCTATACCTATAGTGTGTTTTTCAAATCTAGGGGAAACAAGAAAATTATCAGTTTCAAAGAATAAATTGACAACATCTTTATTAAAAACAAAAATAAAATAAATGGGTGATATTGGCATATCAATGACATCAATTTCCTTCTCAACAATTGTCTCAACATTTTGTTCAGTAATTTGCAAGCTATGAAGAGTCTTATCCTTCTTATTTAGCTGCAACAACATGGCATCCTAATCTTACTTAAATGTATGATACTCTTCAAACAATCAATTGTTATCTTCTTGAAGTGGAGAAACATCTTCACAAAGATCATCGATGGAGGCCTGTGAGTGGGAAACCTCATGAGTCAACTAGGTATTTGCTTCCATTAGTTGCATGACATTTGTGCTCATTGTTGTATGAGGAAGGGATTTCAAGTATTCTTCCAATTACTCAAGAAGGTCATAATTCTCCTCAAATTCATATCCACGAGTCTAAAAAAAGTTAGCAGTAGTGTTCCCCGTGGTAGAAACCCTTATGGACTGCTCATTCATAATAGTATGGAACATGTCTTCCACATATTTTAACTGATTTTTCAGTCCTTCATTTTTTGTCTTCAAGGAAACATTTTCATGAGAGAGGGATTTCACCTTATTCACAATATCATTGACAAGATGAGTCTTGTCATCAAAATCATCCACTAGATCTTGGAAAATGGTCTCCATGGTCTGGTTTAGGTGAACAATATTCCTAGAATTTTCATCAAACGATTGGAAAAGGATGGTTTGAAAGATAGAAACCTCATCTTCTAGCTGGGTGTGGGCTATATTCAGTTCATTGTTTAGTTATTGATTCTTGTTCTGTAATTTCATAATGACATTCTGCAAGGAAGTGAATTTTTCATGAAGTCAGTTGTGAGATTATTCCAAGGAAATATTCATCTCTGCATGAATCTCCTACAATTTTTGAAGCATTACAGATTCTTCTTTGTCCAATATTATCATCATCGATGGAGGGAATGATCCAAACTCAAATATACAACAAAATATAATGGATGTAAATTTGAATATAATAAGGAGTCTGGTGACTTACACCAAGTTGGTTCTATATCATAGAGATCTGACCATTCATGCCAATAAGTTGAAGTCACTCATTCTCAACATAGACCATAAATAAATCGAAATTCCATAAGAAAAGGTGTGTCTATCATTGTAATGGACCAGGACAAGAACTATCATGATATCAAGGACAAATCACATTCATTGAAGCTCCTATAGTTGTGAGGATAATGTTGTCATAGGTCGAACAAGTGGATCTCCTTATTGTTGAGATGCGCCAAGACACAAGATTAAAGTCATATCAATTTCATCCTTTGACAAAAGTGGATCAATGGATCACACAATCCAAGAACAATCATTGAATAATGTTTCAACTATTCGTCAAGTCGAGCAACAAAGGGTTTCAATGATGCTAATTCGATTATGAATTCAATGGGGAGGACTCAACAGTCAAGTTGATCAAGGAAAGTGAAGTCAAACTACTTTTAGTTGATCGCAACTTTACATTTGTCGAGGGTTTCACCAGTCATCTAGGTGGATTTGCAGTCGACAGGAGGGAATCTGTGCTTTTCTTTAATGCTTGAATGATGATCAAATGTTGACTCAAGAAAACCCTGTGGTTTACAAGTTGATTTGATTCTTTCTCAAAAGGATTGAAACATCTTTAGTCAAGTTGGGTCGAGTGTTCCTTTATTCCAGTCAAGAGTTTCAAGAAAAGGTCGGACCATATTTGCAGTAGTTGCATATCTTCTTGCTTGACATCAACCAATACATGCATACCAGTTGAACAAGGAGAAGTGGATAGTGGAATCCTTCTCATTCGACGACAAAGAAATATCAATTTGAATCCTTACAAAAAAATTCTCAATCAATGCTTGGACAATAAGAAAAATAACTTACGCGAAAGAACCAAGTCAATGTTGGGCATAAGATTTTTTTCAATAGTTGAAAGAGTCACTAGTGATACTAATAGATCGATTATTCAAGATATTCCATCCTATGCATTCGAAAAATTTATTTATCCACACGGATATCGGTGGCCACCCACCTATTCCAACTAGCTCAAAACAATCTTCTGTCAATTTACTATTTTTAGCAGTTTTTTGGTTCCTAAACTTTTGGGGCCAATTTTAGGGGATAAATGAAGTTTTTTTCGGGATAGAGAACCTAAATAATTATGGAAGGATTTTATTGATACCACAACATGAATTGTCTCGATGATACCTTTCCAACAATCTATCATGTTTCCCAAACAAAGATCGTATGCCAAAGTTACACCCCCGGGAAGTTGATACACCAAACTACCCAAAACGAGGTCCACAAAACTATTGTATTTTCATCTTCTGGGGTTAGGGTTTTGGATTTTATTTATGTTAAAAATGCCTTGAAGTCTCATTGTAACAATCATATTCTTGAAAATGTGAGTAGACATGACATCTCTTCTCATAGATAAGCTTCCATCGTTCTAACGAGTCTTTCACTTTGTATTTCTATAGTTTTGTACATTTTGCTCGTTAATAGAAATTGTGTATTACTGTATCTCTGTGTTTATGGTTTTATCTCTTATATATTTTTTATATTATTGAATATATGATATATCTCTGTATATTTATTTATTATATCTCCGCTCTCATTTCGTGCCAAAAATAATTTGGATCAGTGGTATCAGAGCAGGTTGCTCTTGATCATTTTTTTAGTGCATGTCCCCGATGAGGTCTGAGAATATCAAGTTGGGTTACAAGATTATCTCTCTTCAGGAAAATATCTCTCACATGCCAAAGAAACCCTCCATGGTGGAATAAAATAAAAATTATAGAGCAGGTGATTCTATTAATATGTTTCTTGAGAAAGCTCTCACGTGACTGAGGGATGAAATGATCGAGAATTTATCCCACATCCTTCAACGCGTATCAATAACAACCAGTGAGTCTTCATTAAGCGTCCACTTTGGAGGAACCTCGCCTTTAAGGGTACAATTTAATTTTATATTTCTGTATTTGAAGAACAGATAGATGTCAATTCCTTAGCAAAATGGTTAAATATGCTAGAAGGTTATTTCTCTGTTCACAATTTTTCTGACAAGGAAAGGATCACCTTCGCACTCTTTAAGGCTCTCCCCCATGTCAAACATTGGTGGAAAATGTACTGGGAGAAACTTTCCATAGAAGAGTGTGGAATATATGGGTTAATCCCAATTGCGATTCTTTTGTGGATGCGGTGAAGGAACAATATTACCCTTTTAGTAACTATGATAACTAGTACATGATGTTAGAAAAACAGGACCGCGGAGCAATAAAATAAAACAAATGCAGAAACAAAACACAGAAGACACACAATACAGGAGAGACACAGATTTACGTGGTTGACCCAGTGTGGGCTACGTCCACCAGAGAAATTGCCAGGTCCTTCCTTTATTATTATCCAGCAAATTAAGGGATACAACCTACAGCAAAACCCGTTGTAACTTCCTCTTCTTTCTCTCACAGTCTCCTCTCTCAGAATACAATATTCACCATCATCCATAGTCGCAATACATTTCCCTCATAAAAGAGGGTTGCCTTCTAGGGGAAAAAACCCTAACATAATCTCTACTATTAGATCTGCGACCTTATAATGAACGGTCCAGATTTACAATGAAATTACAATATACTTTTACAAGGCAATTTTTTCTTTAGGGGCTTCGCCCCCGAACCCTCGCTGGGGGCCCGCTTTCCCCCAGACCCCCCAGTCGGGGGGATTGCCCCCCCAGACCCCGCAGAGGGGTACCCCCCCTCTGCACTCCCCCACTTGGAAGAGTGTACATACTTCTGGGGTGTAAATACTTCATGGGGTATAAACACGGCTGAAAGCAAGGACCTCTGAATCAAGAAGATAATCAGGCTCCACAACCAACACATGAGATGGACCACATTACATCAAGAGAGGGGCCAAGTAGTGTTGAATTTCACCAATACCTTCCACACCTTTCACACCAAGATGGGTATCAATTATTCTGAGTGGCATTGGGTTCTAAAATATGGTGGGGCTCTACATAGATACATACAAACTTAAATGGATTTTCTGGACATCTCATCGCTAAGAGTTGCCTATCGATATGCTTTCAAAATCGAGTAGAAATTTAGACACCAAGACTAACGTGAGTTCGGGTCTACAAATCCACAAAAACCAAAGTATGATAAATACTATTAGAACTTATGATAAAGACTATTGGAACTTAAATCCTAATTTTTTGTTTTGTTCTTGCTAAGTTATCCTCCATGTTTTAATTTTTCTCTTTAATTGATTCTTTGCGCCATATTTTTGTTTTCTTGAGAGGTAATTGCATATCGTGATTTGGTTCAAATTACTTGTCATCTTGTTTGCCATTAATTGAGCTTACAACAGATCGATCAAGTATGTTGTATGCATAGGGAACAACCGTGAGAAAAAAAACGAAGCATTCAAAAGTAGACAATTTCGGTCTCAGATGGTGGGAACATACAGGTTGAAATTGCAACGATGGAGATCCAACAAGCCACTTAGAATGATGTTTTTTGTGCATTAGGGTTTTCAACATAATGTGAGTTTTAATGACAAGCATAGATCTTCGAAGTTCTGAAGCCCATAAGTGTCGAAGTGCTGAAGTTTCGAAGTTTCGAAGTGTCGGAGTGGGCCCTCATTGTCACATCACTCCAAGAGTTCGTTCATCTAGGAGGCTTTGGTCCAGAGAAAGAAAATGTTGAAGTTTCAGAGCCCCAAAGTGTGAGAATGGGCCCTCACTTCCACATCACTCCAGGACCATACTACTTCGACAGTTCATTCATCCAGGAGGTTCTGGTCCAAAGCAAGCAAAGTGTCGAATTTCTGGAGCCTTGAAGTGTCGGAGTGAGCCCTCACTGCCACGTCACTTCAATCCTGTACTACTCTTGGAGTTCATTCATCTGGTTGGTTTTGGTCCAAAGAAATCAAAGTGTCAAAGTTTCGAATCCTTGAAGTGTCAGAGTGGGCCCTCACTGCCACGTCACTTCAGGCCCGTACTACTCCAGGAGTTCGTTCATCTAGCAGGTTTTGGTCTAGAGCAAGAAAAGTGTCAAAGTTCTAGAGCCTCGAAGTGTCGGAGTGGGCCCTCATTACCATGTCACTCTGAGCTTGTACTAATCCAAGAGTTTTTCAACTCAGCATAGGCCTAAATCGTCGAAGGTTCGAACTTTCGAAGTATCGAAGTCATTAAAATGGATGGTTAAAGTAATCATGGTCTAATTAATAGTAAATGTGAGTTAATGACTCCAGGATAAAGCCACTTTGGGAGATTTTCATGCTTCAAGAACCAAAACTCCCGAAGCACGAAATCTCGAAGTGATGTCAGGCTGCCACGTCACTCTGGACCCATACTACTCTGGGAGGTTTTCAAATGCAGCACTACAGGTCTCTCAAAATTACAAACTCTTGAAATCCTTTAACAATTAAAGTATTAATCTCGGGTTAATGGGTCTAATATAAGAACATATTAGTGAATTTGGGAGATTATCATTCCAGGAGATTGATATGCAGAGAAAACCTAGGTCTATGGATCTCTGGAGTTTTGAAGTGTCGAAGACATGTGGAACTCATCAATCATGACACATGGAGCTCATCCGTGGAGACACATGGCTTCCATATGGCCCTAACATGTGGCACTCATTTCTAGTCATTTGGGTCCCATCATTGGCTCATTTTTTAGTGACACATGTTACTCATCGTATGTGACACATCAACAATCATGACATCATATGGAATTAGGACACCACGTCACTTCGCATCATTATCACTCCTAGAGTTTTCCATCCAGAGAAAGCATAATTCTCTAAAACCCATAGCCTAGAAGTCCCAAGATATTTAAATGATAAAAACGTCTTAATCCAGGTTTGATTAGTGATAAGAACACACTAATCACTGTTATCCACATTTTTGGTTATCGAGATGATATTATGATTATGTCATGATAATAGAAGATCAAACTCTTCATTAAGAACTTTTTCCTGAAGAAGGTTACACTTGTCATTTTCTCAAAAATCATATTTTGAAAGTAATACACAGGCTGCATATATACTCACCTACGGAAATACTTCATTCCTGCATTCTGCATTCAGCTTGGCTACGGACTTTCCGCACTGTGTCAATGGTTAGGGTGCGGACATGTTTCTAACATGAGAAAATGAATAAGTTCTCGATCCTTCTAGAAGGAATCTTCTAGAAGGGTGAGTTGGAGTTCGAATGGTTGGCAAAATACTGGCTTTCCAGATATCTTGGGATCATTCCCTATCCAAGTAACTAATCAATCTTCTCCTATATATTGAGGAGATTACTTATGGAAAAGGTTAAGCACAAGCATAAGAACAAGAATAAGCAAGTGAGCTAGAGATTGATTGGAGAACTTGTGCAAGACTGTGTGGAGGATTGAAGCTACAACAGCAAGATACAACAAGTAATCATATGTGGTTGAACTTCTTCATGCATGAGCAAGTGTGTGTGTCAGAGATAGGAGCCATCGAAAGGATATCTACGACATCAAGGCTCAGGTTGTATGTTTCTCTTTCAGATTAATATAATACATGAATATGTCCCTTTCCCATAATGATGATGTCATCTTATTACATGATTCCTTGATCACATGTATAGATTAGGTATTGAATATATTAAT